>JANAVB010027195.1:15566871-15803538 GCA_029216955.1 Iris pallida
TCTACTTTTCGTCATAAAGACAATTTCAAACCAATATGAAAAATTCAAAATAACCTTCTGTCTACTCGATCATAAAAAAGAAAACCCAATATTTATTGGGATAATTTAGCAAATATCCCTATTCCAAATGTTGAAACTAGCATATACCCCCACTATTTTTTTTAAACTAGCAAATGCCCCCATTTTTAAGTATCAAATAATAAAAATTAAGATGTACCCCCACTTTTTAAATTTTTTTCCCTTCTATTTTACGTAGGAGTGGGGATATTTGCTAGATAAAAAAAATAGTGGAGGTATATGCTAATTTCAACATTTAAAATGGGGGTATTTGCTAAATTATCCAATATTTATTTTAGTTTAATAACACGGCATGTTTTAGTTTAATAACACGGCATGTTATCAGAGAGATTCACTAGCAGATGTATGCTAATATTAGTAATTCTGCGAAGCGTGCAGTCGGAGGCACCCACAATACCATGCATCAAAGATCTGATGAACGCGGCAATACTCTGAACCAAAAATTAACATCTATTGGATCCGTTGGTGCCACCTCGCTTCGCTAGAACGATCGGGGTGCGTACGACCCGTGGAATCTTCTTGACGTTCGCGCGGTCGAGTGGGTGTCGTATCGTCTCGTGCGAGCGATCGAGCGCAGGTGCGACCGGCCCGTTGGTGAGAGGATGCCAGTGTCGACGAGAAGACAAAGATGAAATGTCGTGCGAATGTGCGGTCTTCCCACCCACGATCCCACAACATCAGAGACATGATGAATATGACATAACAAGATCTAATGGATGTGAAAGGGAGGATGCTTGAGGGATGCAAAAGTGAGAGGATGCGGATCCCTCCTTATATATATATATATATATATATATATATATATATATATATATATATATATATATATATCAAATGACCTCTAACCTAGTGGTTAAGAGTGATGCATGCGGCCCGAGTGGTCAGGAGTTCGAATCCCAGTGGGAGCGATTCCAGAAATAATTTACCTGATTTCAAATATATATATTGCATCCCCCAAGCATTCACATGATAACACCTATTGGATCTTGTTTTAAGTCATCTAATCTTAACCGTTGATTTTTCAATGGTCAATATTAGATGACTTAAACAAGATCTAACGGATATAAAAGAAGGGATGTTTGGGGGAAGCAAAAGTGAGGGAATGTGGATCCCTTATATATATAATAGTCATAACCCGTGCCCATAGTGCATGGTTCATTTAAGGTATTCCCCTGAAAATCTTGGACCCCCAATTTAAACGAACAATAATAATTTTGAGGCCCCCATCAAAATATTAAATCTCAACCACTGCTGGATGTGAATTTTTTTGGATTCCCCATAAAACCCCACTCTCAATAATGCTCATCCACAATTATTATGAGGCCACCATCAAAATATTAAATCCCAACCATCAAAATATTAAATCCCATCTTTGGATTCCCCACAAAACCCCACTCCCAATAATGCTCTTCCCCATAAAACCTCACTCCCAATAATGCTCTTCCCCATAAAATCCCACAACCGTTGATTCACCAAGATTAAATCCCAACCACTCTTTATCTTGGCACAGTCAGCCCTAGGATTCAAAAACCTTTGTGTTTTGTATAATATATATATATATATATATATATATATATTAATATATAATATTATATATATATATTGGATTATTTTAAGTCATCTAATCTTAACCGTTGATTTTTCAATGGTCAAGATTAGATGACTTAAACAATATCTAACGGATATGAAAGAGGGGATGCTTGGGGGATGCAAAGTTATATATATATATATATATATATAGATTTATATATATATATATATATATATATATATAATATTATATATATATATATATATATATACCATATATATATATTTTTTATATATTGGTATATATATATATATTATATATATATATATATATATATATATATCTAATATTATAATATAATATATTTATATTATTTATATTTTTATAAAAAATATATATTATTATTATATATATATATATTGGTATATATTTTTTTTGGTATATATATTGGTATATATATATGGTATATATATATTATATATTATATAATATATTCAGTGTCGACGAGAAGATAATGATGAATATCGTGCGGACGTGCGGTCTTCCCATCCACGATCCCACAACATCAGAGACATGATGAAATATAACATAAACAGAGCTAATGGATGTGAAAGAGGGGATGCATGGGGGATGCAAAAGTGAGGGGATACGGATCCCTCCTCATATATATATATATGCAAATGACTCTAGCCTAGTGGTTAAGAGAGATGCATGTGGCCCAAATGGTCGGGAGTTCGAGCGTCAGTGGAGGCGTGTTCGCTATAATTACCCTGTCACGCTCCGCTCCCGAATAATCAGGTATGGGTCGATACATGCCTGGCCTACATTGTCGTTGACAGCGGTAGTGAGCCGTCTAATCATCAATAGTAAGCACTAATCTCATCACAGCATCTAATCTCAGAATCTATACTAACCATCTCAGCAATCCAATATCCAGCAATTATTACAGCCTTTACATGAATGATCGGGTACAAACCGGTAATGAAAGATAAGGCTAACACTAGGCCTGCTATATCAATACAACAAATCAAAGAACATCCTATACATCAGTCTATCTACATCTCGGGAATATAGTCCCGTCCCTCAGTAGCATCAGGAGTGTGCTCCACTGCTGGGCCATCCATCTGTAATCCATAACACTCTAGAGGCTCACCTGTAAACAACAGTCCAGTCAGGATGGAGCAAAGCACAATATACTCAATAAAACCTACCATGGAAGATCAATAGGACAGTCTAGCAAATAAAATGAAAGACAGAGAAGCAATATGAGTATAAGTATGCACTAGCTATGTATACATGTGCGATTGGACATTGTCAACATGTGGGAACTAATATATAATCAGGCATATAGAATATGCTTCAGTCAATCAATAATCAGCCATGTCTGACGACAATGCTATCAGTCACGCAATAATCAGGCATGTCTGACGACAATGCTATCAATCACGCACGAAATGGACATCAAGCATACGGAGTATGCTATCAGGCAATATTTGTCCAATATTAGTCAATCACATGTTTCTAGAACGTCCCCTACCCGATACGAGAAACAATGTACGCAAGAAAGATAGAAAAAATATAATAATGATACAAGAATAGTGTGAGTACAATGCATGCAATGATGGTAATACTGAGTACATGTACTTGCCTTGATTCGGGGTTTTGTCCAAGTCTTCTAGATCACCTAGAAATAGGAAAATTGTAATCAGAGATATTCCAATTTATCCTTCAACTAGTGAATTTCCTAACCTAAACTATTTCAAGCTACTGACCATTCATTCACAAAATACTACCACTTAACCTTCTAATCATAGCTTGCTAACATGATTTCCTAATACTCTACTGGTTGGTCCAATCACCAAAACCTAAGTGCACTCGAGCTCAACTTCTATTTAGTTTCTGATCAAGTCCTGCAGTCTAGCAAAACCTTTCTAATCCTTTACTAAGAACCAATACTTGAGAATATTAAATTATACTGAGAGTGCTAAACAATCCTAACTACTGACTTAAATAATAGGCCGAGCCCAAAGGTCCTACAGTGCAACAATGAAGCCCTAAAATAACGGCTACTGAACCTGGGATTCAAATTACTCCCAAGCACCCTCTGCAATACAATGGTTCCATCAGAACTACTCTGACACTTGTGTCAAGAATAACATATGCCTGTGTCTTGTGACACCCAACTGGATACGCTGACATAGAGTAGTGTCCTCTACTCTACACGATGTCTGCTCCAACACCACACGAATACTCCAGTTCAACACAGAGCAAGAGTCAATACAGAATCATACCTGAGCTTGAGAAAGGTTTGTTCATGTCTCCAGGAGTCGATGCAGCAGTCCCCATGTCCAAATCCTCTACAGAGCTCTGGTTCAGGCATAGTATCGAACATGTGATGAGCAAGAGGAAGGTTACAAGAACATGAGTTATATTTGATTCGGATTAACTACAAATTGAGAAAAACTTGCAAGGATCAAATCAAGAATCACCAATACAATTTCAATTAATTCAAACTCCAGAATCCAGATAATTTGGATGATCCAAAGACTGTAAAATCAATCAAGAACCCACAGAATTCCCAAAATTATCATTCAATCAAGATTTAAGAAGGAAATTTGAATGTCTCAAGAAATCAAAAAAATGGAAGAACACAAAACTTACCAATCCAGTAGCCAATATCGAACTGGATGTGAACGGATTCAGGAAGTCTTCATGGATGATTGCTTCCTAATGACTCGATCAAATGAATTGGTCACCATAGCGATCCATGGATTACTGAAAATCAACACACAGAAGAACGACTATCATCGATCAAGGAAGACAGGGAATGTGAATCAATTTGAAGGAAGGGAGACTTACGAATCACTCACACAAATGAACGATCTGGTCGAGTGAAAAGAGAATCGATCATATCTCTACTGCTGCGCTACACCTCTCCACCTTCTGGGAATGTCTTCGAATGCCATAGCGGCCGACTAGAATTTCGAAGACAAAGACGAAGAGAAGAACGGTGAAAAGAATTCCTAGGGCTTCGTCGCAGTCGAGTCTGGATTGTCACGACCCACACCCTTTTTTTTACGGATACAAGACGTGTCCAAGCCAGCCTACGCCGCAGTGTCGGCGGTAGAACGCTGTCACGGCCATGAAGATCAAAATCACAATTAATGCTCATTCACATAATTAATTTAACTTACAATGATCACAAGTTTTACATTTGTAGAAAATATAAACTTGTACAAATAAATGAATGACTACAACTCAACTATCTAGCTAGTCTCTAGGCTTTTGTCTGCAAGTATTCCCGTCACTCCCCAAGCTAAGTGAATCCACGGCTAACCTGAAAATATTGGTTTCCAGTCAGGAATGGAACGAGCACAATTCACTAAATGCAATTTCAAATAAAGAAAATGACTATAAAACAAAGGTTAGACATCAATCATGAGTTTTGAAAATAAACAGTAAATACGAAAAACTAATAGCAAATAAATAGACACAAAATAATTTCTCCAACTGTTAGAAGTACCTTTGATATGTGATCGGTCTGGGGCACTACACCGCACGGTCTACGAGGTCTACTTGCATGAAAAATAAGCACTGTCTACGAGGTCTACTTGCAGAAAAATAAGCACTGTCTACGATGTCTACTTGCAGAAAAATAAGCACTGTCTACGATGTCTACTTGCAGAAAAATAAGCACGGTCTACAATGTCTACTTGCAAAAAAATAAGTACGGTCTACGATGTCTACTGCATAAAAATAAACACGGTCTACGGTCGGATCACACATCCTTGGTACTTCTCATTCCCGACTCAACAATTTATAATAGAGTATAAAAATTACATAACCTATGGCCAATCAATAAATATAGTAAAGATCAATATCAAAATACAGACAATAAACTGTACTCGCCTGTGGTCCTGTGCTGGTGAAACCGATAATCTGAGCCACTCAGTATGCCACAATAGTCAAAACCCATACAACAGTCCCCGAAAGCTGAAATAAACATTACCAATGTTCTCAGAATAGTCAAATTAGCTAGGATTTCTGTCCTAAGTACAATTCTGGACACAGGAGCAAAACGTAATTTTGGGCTAAAACGGTGCCCGCCGTTGGACCCGCTTTACACCGAAAAGCGTGCCAGAGTCAACGGTCTCTAAAGTCGTCAAACTACATGTCTACGGATCAATTTTCCGATACGTACCCAACCGTATGTCCAGAGTGGATTCGGCAGGCCGTACACAAAATCCCGTTGAATCGGACCGTAGGGCCCGCAAAACGGCGATTCGATCAACTGTCTCAGAATTGGACCAAACTTGGCATACAGAACCAAAAAATGATACGGTCCTGCTGGGCAAGTTTTGTCTCGATCTGACGAGCGTGCACAAAGTAATTGAGAAATTTGTACAGAGGCCGATACGGTGAATTTTGACGGATACGCATCAAATTCGTCGCGCACACGCGACCAATTTGAATTCCATCAAAGCCCACACGACCACGAAGTCGTTATGCAGCTTTGATGCTTTCGGTTCACGACCACGTCGCCCGAATTAGCGGGACACACGTCGTGTGGATGAGTTTTTCAAGTTTTCTACTGTTTTGAAATCAGGTTTTCGGTCAACTTCAGAGTTGAATAACTCTCTGTAAACTAAATAAAAATCAATCTATCAGAAGGGTTTTGATCCCCTATATGTTGGCTTCGACTGTTACAAATTAGTTTTCAAGGTTTCGACAGTTTTGGCTCGGGATTACTCTTCCAACACAGGGTGTTAGCTGCCATCTTGTCCTATTTTTGGACATTGATTGTCGGGTATTTCGAATCAATCCCACAAGTTCTGTTCGATTCTTCCCTAGCCTAATTAACAGAGTGTGGAGGTGTATAGGTGACTATGTACCTGTGCAATTGGATCGAAAAACGACGAAGCATGGTGGCGGGGAAGTCGACGTGAAGTCGGCTCCATCAATCGCTACTGCTGCACTTGCTCTGCTCAGCCCGCGCGTGCGAGGGCTTCCTGGCCGCCGTCCGGCGTTCCCCCGACGGCGCTCCGGCGTCGGGGTGGCCGCCCCAAGGTCGTGAGTGAACAGAGTGGGTGGCGAGGCCTTAGGTTTAGGGTTTTTTGTGTTTCGATCTCTCTCTCATACGTATATATATATGTAATATGTGTGCGGGTTTTGTACTGGGAAGCTACGGTTTGCAATTTCTGCTACTAGCAGTAACTTAGGGGTCGGCTCGGCCAATGGGGGTTTCGGGCTGGGCCCACTGTTGGGCTGGGGCTGACTTGCTTTTAAGATTATTCTTTCTTTTACGTTTTCTATTACTATTACCATTTATTAAAACTAATGTATATACATATATCTATTTATATATACAAATATATGTATACACATATTTATTTATATATATATACACCTACGTACATATATTTGTATACATTTATACATACATACACCCATGTATAATGTATAATATATATATTATATATACATACATCTACACATATACCTATATATATACATATACATATATATAAGTTCTTATATATATACGTATATATATGTATATACACTAATATATTCTAAATACATTTACGAAAATCGTAGAAAATCCCCAGAACATTTCTAAGATATTTACATAAATACTTTGTACCAGTTTACCTAATGTGATTATAACAAGGCTATTAGATAGAATATTAAATAAAAGATAAAGTTAGTATTTAATATGAATACTGAAGTTTATATTAATAAAAAATAATAATAGTAATAATAATAATAATCACGATATTCAATAAATCAAATAAAGGCGTATATACCAATATGTACAGTCTAAAAATCCTAAAATATACGAAGGCCTATTTTATACCAATGTCATTGAATATCAACTAAATAATGATATATATAATATTTAAATAAGAATACTTAGAAATATTCACCAGATCACTAAAATGGAATACAACACAATCATACCAAAATACATCAACACGAATGTCATTGGACGTACCGCATGACTACATGGCTTGGGCTCAGTTCGGGTCCAGTCTGACTAGTTTGGTACAACCGGGTCTCCTAAACGTCGAATAGTATTGATAATAAATAATTAAATTATTTATAATGGTCATGTCACAACTTGGCCTGGTTTTCCTAGTTAGGACATCATTATGGCTCGGCCTTCCCCTACCATGGCTAAGCTCTAGTCAAAGTACGCCATTGCACTATCCGTGCCATGCTTCCTAGTCGTCTTGTACCCCAAAACTCCATCATGGCTAAAATTATCTACCGTAATAATTAACTAATTAATTATTTATAAGAATCTAAAATCATCATTCAATTAAAATAAATAATAAAAATATTTTTCAAAATTTCCGGGAAGGGGAGCTACATGGATGAAGAAAAAGAAGACTGGGTATAAGAAATAATGTCTTGCTTCTTTATTGAGGACAGAATACAATATATAGTGTTTACACGATTGGGCTTATGGGCCATATTTACATAAGTTACAAATATAATCTAACACCCCACTCAAGTTGGAGCATACAAGTCACAAATGCCCAACTTGGGAAGTAAAGAATCAAAGACATGCTTTCCAAAGGGCTTGGTGAAGATGTCAGCCAGTTGAGAAGAAGTAGGAACATGCGAGGCTATTATAGCGCCATCTCTAATAGCATCGCGAACAAAATACAAATCCACCTCAATATGCTTACTGCGCTCATGAAATACCGAATTCTGAGCCAGGTGCAGGGCTGACTGACTGTCATAATACACCGACATAGCAGACTCCTGGCGAACGACCAAACATACCAATAACTCCTTCAACCATTTCAACTCACAAACAAGCGCAGCAAGAGATCGGTATTCAGCTTCAGCAGAAGATCGAAAAACAGTTGGTTGTTTCTTGGTCTTTCAAGAAATAGGAGACCCTCCAGAAACACCAACCAGCCTGTAACGGAGAGGCGAGTCAAGGGACAACTGGCCCAGTCGGAATCACACCAACCAGAAAGACGGAGATCACAATCATCTTTCAAAAGAATACCCTGTCCCGGTGTATGTTTGAGATATCTGACAACTCTCAAAGCAGCATGCCAATGATCTTGTCGAGGCTCCTGTAAGAATTAAGACAAGATATGCACAGCATAGGCTAAGTCAGGGCGAGTAAATGATAGATAAATCAACCTTCCAACCATCCTCCGATAAGTCTCTGCATCCGCCATCTTTGGACTAGTCGATTCTGCTAGCTTGTGATTGGGCTCCATGGGAAAGCCAGCAGGTCGAGACCCCATCAAGACGTATTCTGAAATGATGTCCAAGGCATACTTTCTTTGACACAAAGAAATTCCTTCTGCACTCCGAGCCACCTCTATGCCAAGAAAGTACTTCAACACACCAAGGTCCTTCATGTGAAAGCAAGAACTAAGGTACTTTTTGAAAGCATCTAAAGCACCTGAGTCATTACCAGACACAATCATATCATCCACATAGATCAAAACATGCAACTCTACCTTTCTTTTAAAAAGAGAGAAAAGGGAGTAATCGGAATGAGATTGAACAAATCCATAGGATATCAGAGAAGCAGTAAGCTTAGCAAACCAACAACGTGGTGCCTATTTTAATCCATATAGGGACTTACGCAGGCGACACGCTTTGTTGGGTTCACTATGCGAAAACCCAGGCGGCAACTTTATATACACTTCTTCTGTCAGATCTCCATGAAGAAAAGCATTGTGCACATCCATCTGGTGCAAAGTCCAGCCTCTCACAGCTGCAACAGCCAAAAACGCCTTAACTGTAGGCATCTTAGCTACCGGGGCAAATATCTCTGAATAGTCAATCCCCTCAACCTAATGATTATCGAACACAACCAGCCGTGCCTTTAAGCTCTCAACACTGTCGTCGGAGTTGTACTTTATTTTGTATACCCATCTACTTCCCAATGCTTTCTTCCCAGGAGGCAAATCGACAAGACTCCATGTCCCATTATCTTCCAAAGCCTGTATTTCAGTTTACATAGCCGTGCGCCAGCCTGAATCTCGCGAGGCCTTGCGATATGAAGTAGGCTCAACACCTGCAGTGATAGCTGTAAGAAAATCTCTGTGTCCAGCAGTAAATATGTCATAACTTAGAAATTGTGTTAGAGGATACGAAGTACCTGAGGAAGTGACGGGAACAGATGAACTGTGGTGAAGGGAGGACTTTTACTTCGAACAGCATTCGTCACAAAATCCTGTAACCATACTGGCTGTGATTTCTTTCTCATTCCTCTTCCCAATACTACCTCGTCGGGCACCCCTGGCAACACTTTATCCCCTGTATCATTAGTAGTATCTGCATCACCCCGAGCAGACTCTCATGTCAATACTTCTGTAGCTACATGTGCATCCTTGCCACTCGGTGCCCAGCCGCCAACAACCACTCCGGCCTCAGCAATCGAAGCCGGCACCATTCCAAAAACCTCTATATCATCTCCCGGCACCTCAACAGATGTATGACATATCGCAGAAGACATCTCGCTAGCAGAGCCACACCCAAAAAATACTTTTTCATAAAAAGTAACATCACGGGACACAAAAAATTTACCAGTCTCCAAATCATACAGTTTCCATCCTTTTTTATCAAGTGGATACCCAACAAAGATATATTTTCTACTCCTGCTAGCAAATTTATCATGTCGGGATTTCAAATCATACGCATAGCACAGATAACCAAAAATACGTAGATGATCATACGAAGGAGCCGAACCATATAAAACTTCATAAGGAGACTTAAAATGTAAGATACTAGAAGGTGTTCTATTGATCAAATAACATGCACCCAGAACATATTCCCCCCAAAAATCCACAGAAAGAGAACCCTAAAATCTCAATGCCCTGGCTACATTTAAAATATGTCAATGTTTTCTTTCCACCCTTCCATTCTGTTGAGGTGTCCCAACACAGGACGTTTGGAACAATATACCTTGAGATGAAAAATAATCTCATAAACAAATAAATTCAGTGCCATTGTCACTCCGCATACGACGTATATCAGCCCCAAACTGACGCTTCACCATAGCAATGAATTTAAGAAACATAGAAGAAACAACACACTTATTCGTCAATAAAATAACCCAAACAGCTCTAGAAAAATCATCCACCAAAGTCAAAAAATATCGTGCCCTATTAGATGATGGAACACGATATGGTCCCCACAGATCACAGTGTATAAGTTTAAAGCATCTCAAAGCACGACTACTACTATCAGGAAAAGAATCACGAGTCTGTTTGGCTTGATGACAAATATCACAAGCCTTATGAGAAAACACACTACTACCAGAGAGAAAAAGTAAAGTCCGTATTACTTTATCGGAAGTATGCCCCAGTCTACTATGCCAAACCTCAGAATCACTCTCTCTGCATGCCAGGATCACCGAAGCCAAAGAAGCTGGAACCTCCCCCAAGAAGTAAAGTCCACCCCTTTGTTCACCTGCTCCAATCACCATCCTCGTACTTCGGTCCTGAACAAAACACAAATCAGAAGTAAATAACATATCACAATTTCTGGCACCAATCAATTGTGAGACAGAGATCAAATTGCAAGTCAATGTCGGAACATAAAGAATATCTGTCAACACCAATGAAGCAGTCAAAAATAATTTGCCTCTCAGAACAGCCTCAATAGTACTCCCATCAGGCAAAATCACAGGACAGACAGGGCCCTCAAAGCAATCAACTAAACAGTCACGAGAACCTGTCGCATGAAGAGTAGCCCCAGTATCGAATATCCAAGTGACAGAAGAATTCTTACCCGTCAGACGATCAGAGTTTGAAGAACCAGGGTTGGAAGGATTGTCGTTACCCAACAAGCTCATCAGTTTCTGCCATTGTTCACTTGAGCGTGGTGAAAGATACCCTTCATGCATCATATCCGCCGAACTTCCAGCAAGGCTAGCAGGGATACCATGACCAGCAGCGACGACATAATGAACAACCCTTACGCCACCAGCACCGCGTCCCCCATCATGTCTCTGTTGTGGTGCCGGGCCTCTGCCACCACCAGTACCACGTCTGCCCTCACGCCGAGGACGAGTCTTCTACCACTCTCGATAGCCAATTTTGGCAATGTCACGACCCGCACCCGCTAAAAGGGCATGTGACGCGACAACGTCCAGCCCTCACCAGAAAAACGATGTGGAACGTTGTGGATTTTCTAGTCTGACAACAGTTTATATATATAACGAAACCTGTCGAGAATATAGTCAACTTCGAACGGAGGACAAGCAATGAATATATATAAGTACTCAATCACAACTCTAAGATGATAAGTAAAGACTGAAAGATAAAGACAACAAGACGATAAAATATAACCTGTCAAGTCCAAATACAAATAATATACAAGTCCAGTCTCTAATGCAGTCCAAATATAAATACAGTCTCAAAAGTAACTGGAGACAAGGTCCAGTACAAAGACCTACTCTAACTAAACAAATGGTATGGTCTCGTCAGGCGGAGCTACGCCCTGCGGGACCAAGTCTAGGCCCACTACGTCGTCCGGACCGTAGTAGGTACTGCAATCTCCCTCGTCGGCATCTGTAATATTTTATCAACAGTCCAGTCAGGATGGAACGAGTACATATATCTCATAACAGATCTCAAGATAGAATAAAAGCTATAAAACTGTAGATAGAGCATATACAATAAATTATGGAGTGTACATGTATGTATCATGGCATGGTAAGCTGTAGAACTAGAACAAGAAAATAGAACGGGATCATGGCATGTACACAAATCAAGGTAAGCTATATATCCAATGTGTGTGAGTAGTAGTTTCAGCTTGTGATCGGCTTGGGTACCTGTCAAGAACCGGCCTGGCAAGTCATATGTGCGGTATATAACTCACACTGTTCGGGAATGCGGGATGGATCTGATCACAGGCATACGCTACTACTCCCCCTACCCCAACTGGTAGAATAGATCCAAACAGGACACGTCATTGCACGGAATTCTAATGAGAAGGTAGCTAGCCTTCTCTAGAATCAGTGACCACATATTGAGCAAGAGCTACAAGGGAGCTTGCACAATACATCCCAACCTAAGAAGGAGAAAACATCTCTCGTCGGGATCCAAGAATACCAATCCGTGAGAATCATATGTCAGGAATAAGCATATCAACACTAAGTACATGAATCATAACAGTTATCATAAATTGGGAATAAGTATCAGAGAATGTACTCGCCTGTAAGATGATAAAATATGTCGACCGGATCAACTGCAGTGTCTCGAGAACCTATAGAGAACAAGACGTATCAATACTATGTTTAGGAAGTAAAGTTAAATCAAATTAAATCCTATTTAGTCATTCTAGGTCAAGATATGTCTAGTCGGGTCAATCTTGGTCATGGGAGAACATTGGAAGTAAATCCGAATCAAACTAGGTCGAAAACTGGCTTACCGTTGACTTTTGGTCAACGGGTCAACTCTGGTCAACTCTAGGTCAACTCTAGGTCACTGGTGACTAATAGTTGACTTTTAATCAACTGTCCAAGTTAAATGGAATTTTGAACTAAATTGGGTAAAGTGTTGACCCATAGTTGACTTTTAGTCTAAAAAGTCAACCGTGGTCAACCGGGGTCAAAACTAGGTTTAGACGGCTAATTCTACTCATTACCAACCTCTACAACCCATATCCAAGTCCATCTTGGACTTCAAACTCAAATTCTCGGCCGTAGGCCAATTCCTTAATTTTCCCTTTTTAGGGTAAATTTCTAGCCTATGTGGAAACCTAGTTAGCCTACCTACGCTTAGTATTTTGACCCGTGCTCCCTAGGGTAGTAGGGTACTAGCCTATAGGTTCGTTACCTACCAAAATACCTAGATAAAGTGGACATCTAGTCCACCTTACGGTCCGTTGCAGATATCTTGAATATTTCAAGATACGCACTGATACGGCGCGATACCGGCGCCCTACGACCCCGATTTCCACTCGGGAGCCTACCCGCAAAAATCTAATTCACGTAACCTAGGCCTCCGTCAAGTTTCGTCGCGATCCGATACTCGGAACTCGATTTCGCCCTCTAACTCGACTTCCTCCTTTATCCCCTTCTAGCTCCTATTCTAATTCTCTTTCTTAACTCTTCCTCTAACTTCCTCTTCTAATTCCTTCTTCCTATTCTCCTTCTAATTTTCTAACCTTATTTCTCCCCTTCTTTCCTTTTCTACTTTTCTTCCTTCTAATTTCTAACTCTCTAACTCCCTAATCTCTTATTCTTCCTACTCTATTCTAACTTCTTCTAATTTCTTCTATCTTCCTAACTATCTAACTATCTATATATATACATATACTTATCTATATATATACATATATATATCTATCTATATATATATACATTTATATATATATATAGGGGGGTTAAGGGGACTTAAATGGGGGTGAATTAGGGGTACAAAGGGCTGAATGGGGGAGGGGGGAAACTGGCAGCACTGTGCTGCCAGTTGCAGCTGCTGCTGCTGCTGCTGCTGCAGCTGAATGCTGCTGCTACTGCAGCTCTTTGCTGCTGCCACTACTGCAGTTCATTCTTCTTCTTCTTCTTCTTTCACTTCTCCTTCACTTCCTCCTCTACTCACCTCTCTATATATATCTATATATATATATATACCTATCTATCTAGATATCTATATATATATCAATCTATATATATATATATATCCATATATCTATATAACTCACAAACACACTCACACATGCCTATATATATATGTAGGAGCGTAAAAAGTGTTTCAATGAGGGAGTCATCTCAGTCATAAGTGGCCCGCTTTACGCCTAACAGAGCAGGGAATTTCTTTACGCCCAAGACAAGGCTAATTGTATTACGCCTAAGCAGATTGATCTTTTTACGCTTGGGTCTACACCGGTGATTTTACGCCAAGGACTGAAACAGCCTCTTTCACGCTGGACAAAAGCCATCAAATCTCGCATTTAAAGCTGACTTTGACATGAAGATATCAATGATGGCATTTACCACAGAATTCAATGGAATTTGTCTCATACAAAGACCATTATTGTTGTTTATAGAGATCGAGCTACTTTACGCTCACTGAATGGTTTCTTTTACGCACGGGGTTTTACATGAGTCTTTACGCTCATAAAAAACAATGTGTGCGTGAAGTCTATTTGAGCCGTTTTACGCTCAAGGTTATTCGATAACCGCTTTACGCTGGAAACCCATGACAGAGCTAGTTTACGCTCATCTTTTTACGCCCGATTCGTTCTGGCCAGTCTGGAACGTGGTGTGCCTACGTGGTCTTCATGCCACCTATTTCGAAGAACGTGTGTACATGTATCCTATTCTTACTGAAATGATGGGACACGTGTCAGCACATACAGAGGATGATTCTGATCGTGGAGGGCAGTTGTTAGCGTAAAGACAAATGTTGATACTCTTTTACGTACGAAAGCCCCAGTCTATAAATAGACTCATTTTTTTTCATACAACAGACACACACAGAGGGAGAGACAGGAGAGAATACAGAGATCAGAGCTTCGAGATTTTGATTCTCTAGAGCATCCTTCTTCAACTTTTCTTCCAGAACAAAGTGAAGCAAAGCAGGAAAGCATTCGGCCTCGCCATCAGTGCCCAAGTGCGTCGATACCTTTCTGGTGCATTAGTTCTTCCAAATTGTTCTACTTCAAGCAGTGATCTTCATCATCATCATATGGTCCAAGGAACAAAGTGATCGTTTACGAATCAGACTTCCATAGCAATACTTTCCCAGAATCAAATTTGTACTTCTCGTACTTTTCTTCTTGTTTTTGTTTTCAAAAGCCAATTCCTCCAAGGCATTTTGTTAATCGAAACAAAAATGGCGACTCTGCTGGGGACGACCTTCTCCTCTGACGAGGAGGCGATTGCTCAATATGATGATGTTTCGGTCGGTTCGACCAAGAAGACTCTGGTGGTACACTTCGACCAGACTGCCTATGAAGAGATGCTCCGAACTGGGGGTGGTTCTCACCATTCCAATGTTCAAAAGTCTCGCAAAACACGAAAAGTTTGGATTCCCAAATCCAAAGTGATTTCTGATCTCTCTGCTGCTTCTGTTGACAAGGGGGTTCTTCCCACTCCTGTCGTAGGGGCTCCCGTTCATAACGAGGCAGTCCCTACTTCAAAGTTGCACTCGAAGTGTGACGATTTGTCTCCCGTTTGTAACGGTGAAGATAACCAGGTTTCACACCCACCGCGTAAAAATCAAGTTTTACGCTCAGTGGGTAAGAACCAAATTTTACGCTCAGTTCATAAGAATGAGACTCCCGTTCGTAATGGGGCAGACTCTAAAGCTTGTGCTTCTGGGTGTAAGAATCAGTCTCCCGTCGGTGACGTGGTAGGCCCAAATAAATTACGCTCCTCGCGTAAAACAAAATCTCCCGTTGGAAACGTGGCAGATAACAAGATTTTACGTTCCATGCGTAAAGATAAATCTCCTGTCTATGACAGTATAGATGAAATTCACAAAGATGCTCACATGACGAATGTGAATGTATCTAAACGTGTGCAGCGTAAAAATATTGTTGGTAAAACTTCCGTTCTACACCAATGACCTTCTTATACTGCTTTACGCAAGGTACCAAATTTATAAATCACACGCCAGGAAAATGGAGTCCTGCGTGCTAAATCTCAAGATTTACGCACACAATTCCAAGCGCGTAGAAATGTACAATTTGGTTCTGCGAATGCAGCCAGTAATCTTCTTTATACACAAGGAACTAAACGTTTTTCCACCCCCAATGTAATAAAGAAGAATACTTCATCCACTCCTTCTGACTTACGTGAATTGCTAATGCAAAAGCGTAAGAATAGACAATCTCCGGTGACATTCCCCCAAGAAAAACATCTTTGTGAATACCACCAGGTTGTGATCAACTGTTGTTGTTCGGCTTCAAGACGATCAGTTTTTGATCGATTGAGTTTCAATGTACCTCCACATCAAGCTGAAGACCAAGAATATGAACCGCCATATGTGTCAGTCAACATGGCATCTCATACTAACAGAGGACGACGTCCAAGACGAAACACGTCCCAAACTCCAAGTCAACAACAGTTCAACAGGCTTCTTGATTCCTTTGAAGGAGTATATCAGAATACTCGATCAAGAAGACGAAGACAATTGTAGACTTCGGATTCAGAGGCTGGGGGTACTCAATCTTTTGAGTCTGATACCGATAGTGTGGATTCGTACTTCTATACAAACCCTTCTATATCTTCAAGAGAGGTTGAATCCTACGCTGTTGGAGATGAGCCAGAGACGTCATCTGCTAATACAGAACAACGTCTCACTGCTGTTGAACAATCACTGAAGGATATGCTTAACATGGTGCAAAACATGCATCAAATAATTTTGAATCAGCAAACTGCTCAACCGACAGCAGTGACACCGGCACCAGTAGCAGCACAAACTCAAGATAGTCAAGGGGCTGAAATACCTTTGAATATTCAAGAGCCCGCTGCTAATCAAAATTCTGCATCTCCGGATCCCATTCTTCCAGAAGATGTACCACCTCCAGTGGGGGTCATGGTGCATCCAACGACTACTCAGTCAAATGTGCTTCCTCAAACCAGTGAAGCCATTCAAGCAGTGCGTGAACTTAAAGCACAGTTTGAAGTTTTGAGGCACAAAGATCAACTCCAGAGGCTAGGGATTAAGCAACCTTATCCTCCTCATTGGAATGACGTACCCTTTTCACCGAAGTTCAAGCCACAATCCATGGTTTTGTTCGATGGAAAAGCATCTCCCAGTCAATATATCAATTACTTTGATATTATGACTGTACACTTGCAGAAAAATGATGCTCTTCTCACCCGAGTGTTCATCGGATGTCTGACGGGTTCAGCTTACGACTGGTATCGCAGCTTACCTGATAACTCTATTTCGTCTTTTGACGAATTCAAAGCAATGTTCCTCTCCCGCTTCTATGAAGGAGGTATGGACATGAACATGTCCTCCTTGATAGAAATCAAACAAAAGGAGAAAGAAGATACTCGGACATTCATTGAACGCTTCTGACAGGCTACTCTAAAGATGCCTCCTGGTATGCCAAATTCAGCGTTGATTGACACATGCAAGATGAATCTGCGACCATCCATCGCTGTCTTCATGGGTTTCCAATTCACAGATTGGGCTTCGTTCATTATAGCAGCGGTTTCTGTCGAGACCAATGGTAGGTTGGCTCGCGAACATGGGATGATTTTCGCGTCAGAAGATAAAGGGAAGAAAAATAATCCTGGCAATAATCCCGGCAATCGTAATGTGAAAGGAAAAGATACTCTTATGGTCAATCTTTCCAAGAGCAAGACGACATCAAGCAATCAAGAATCTTCCAAGCCAAAGGAAGAATACACCTTTGACGAAAGCGATATCCCAGGGATATTCCAATGTCTGGTCAAAAGTGGTAAACTTCAGATTCCAGAGCCAAAAAGGCCTAATGAGGTGAATTTGACTGACAATCCCAAGTATTGTATCTATCATAGATACATTAATCATCCTACCAGTGCTTGCTATGTCTTGAAAAAGAAGATCCAAGAGCTGATAAATGGTGGCACCATCGCTTTAACCAATGATGACCATACGGTGACAACCAATATGGTTTCTCTTCATTTTGGGGATTTTCCTCCACAGCATGTCCCAGATGGAATTATACCGATTTCGAAGGCGACGATGAAGATTGTGAATATCCCGTCTGCCAGAGAAGAAAATACAGGATTGCTGCCTCTCACATTGAAGAATGGTGAAATCATGTGGGTACATCCTGACTTAGTGCCTGAACTGGAAAATGAAGGTAAAACTTCAGAATCCAAGAAAGGCAAGAAAGTCAAAACTTGCAACATAATTTCTCATATTATTCCAGATCCTGATGATCTGGATCATCTATGGAACGGCCTCCCTCTGGAAGATAGACTGAAAGGACTAAACATCTCTCCTCCAAGTCTAGCTCCTCCTACCAAGCTCAAGCTTACTCATCAGCAGTGGCTAGCCATGAATAGTGTTCCTTTATACCGGGCACAACGAGTCTTTGCTGCTTATGAAAAGGCTCCAACAGGGACTTCTTCTCGTTTCCTGAATCCTTCTTCTTCTTTAACTACAGAGACATTTGTACTTCATTCTCCGGTAGTTGCAGAGATTCATTCCTCGTCCTGTGCTGAAACGCCTGTTCAAAGTCTACTGCCTATCCATTTGTATAGTCAGCAATCTGTCATTCTCATGAAGAAGATGGGTTACGACTTTCAAAAGGCCGAAGGTTTGAACCATGATAAAGGAATCCGTCTTCCTTTACAAATTCAAAATCAGAATTCTACCGCTGGATTAGGTTCTAAAATTTCTCGTAACCATCCTCGCAAGAAGAAGGCTAAAGGAAGAAAGACTAAATCCTGTAATATGGTACTTTCTTCTCCTGAGCCTGAAGAAGAAACTTTTGCTGGTACGAACGATCTAGAATCACCATTGATCGTCAATATTGGCAATTCTATGCAGAAGACGGATGATGGTCCACCGTTGACTAATCCGAAGCGTAGTAATCAGACTATAAATGATGTAAATATTGCTCATCTCTTTGATATCAATGAAGATTTCCTTTTCGAGTATATGGCTGTCAAGTTTATTGAGAAAATGACTTTATCTTCTGATAATCAAAGTCATCAATATAAAGACAACATAGATTCCTCATATGATGAATCCAGACAGATATTCTCAGTCAATATGGTTCAAACCGATGATGAATCAGAGCCATTTGAGAATGATCCTTGGGCTCAACAGATGGATACTCAATGGGAACTTCATTTTGAACAGCGATAGCCACCTACAGAGGATGAGGTTATCCAGATCGATGTTGGAAATGGAATTACGCCCAAACCAATATTCATCAGTAAGAATCTTTCTGAAAATGAAAGGGAAGAATTGACAAAACTTATCAAAGATTATATTGACATCTTTGCATGGAGTTATGAGGATATGTCAGGACTAGATCCTAAAGTTGCTACTCATAAACTTAATATTTTGCCTAATGTCAAACCGATAAAACAACAGCAACGACGCTTTAGACCAGATATGATGGATGCAATTGAAGCAGAAGTCAAAAAGCTGATCACTTGTGGTTTCGTTCGTGAAGAACAACACCCTGATTGGGTGGCCAATATCGTTCCTGTTATGAAAAAGAACGGAAAAGTCCGAGTTTGTATAGATTACCGAGATCTTAATACAGCTTGTCCAAAGGATGAATTTCTACTTTCCATTACTGATGTTATGATAGACAATACATGCGGTTTTGAACGTATGTATTTCATGGACGGATTCTCAGGATACAACCAGATCAAGATGCATCCAGAAGATGAGAAGCATACATCTTTTCGAACACCTCTTGGGGTTTTCTGCTATACGGTTATACCATTTGGTCTTAAAAATGCCGGTGCCACATATCAACGGGCTATGAGCAATATCTTTCAAGAACATCTACGAAAAATAGTTGAATGCTACGTAGATGACATTGCTGTTAAAAGTCGGTCAAAGAATGATCACATTCAAGACTTGAAGACAGTATTTGAATTTATGCGCCAACATCAATTGAAAATGAACCCTACTAAATCTTTCTTAGGGGTTTCCAGTGGCAAGTTTTTAGGATTTGTCATTACCTCTCAGGGTATCCATGTTGATCCTGATAAGGTTAAAGCAATTCTTGAAATGCGTCCTCCTCGTAATCTGAAAGAGCTCCGTGGCTTCCAGGGCCGTATTGCTTATATCAGAAGATTTATATCTAATCTTTCCGGAAGATGTCAACCTTTCTCCCGTCTATTAAAGAAAGAAGTATCTTTCGTCTGGGACGAAGCATGTCAAAATGCCTTCAATGACATTAAACAATATCTTACAAACCCACCTGTCTTGGTACCTCCGGTAATAGGAAGACCATTTTTGCTGTACGTTCGAGCCTTGGATCATTCACTTGGCGCTCTTCTGGCACAAAAAAGTGACATGGGTCATGAACAAGTAATATATTATCTGAGCAGAACGATGGTAGGAGCTGAACACAGATATACTCCTATAGAAAAGGAATGTCTAGCTTTGGTTTTGGCTGTCCAAAAGACAAGGCACTATGTCACTGGACAGACTATTCATGTCATCTCCAGAATAAATCCCATTCGGATATTGATGAGGAAACCGAGCATTCTTAATTCTAGGTTAGCTACCTGGGCGATGTTGCTCACTCCTTATGACATGATCTATGTGCCTCAAAAATCAGTAAAGGGCCAAACATTAGCTGATTTCTTAGCTGCTCATCCTGTACCCGAAACTTCGAAGTTATATGAAGACATTCCAGACGAAGTAGTGGATTGCAACATGGCTTTGAAAAATGACATATGGCAATTATATTTTGATGGAGCATTACGAGTGGGACCTAAAGGCAATATTGTCTCTGGGGTAGGAATTGTCCTGGTTTCTTCTGACAAAATGGTTATATACCGTGCCTATTCTCTTAATGAGCCGTGCTCTAACAACGTAGCAGAATATAATGCTCTATTGATTGGTCTCCAAGTAGCAAAACAATTGGATATCGGATTCCTAGAAGCTTATGGAGATTCACAATTGATTGTCAATCAAGTTAGAGGGACGTATGAAGTCAGAAATCCTGATCTCATCCCTTATCATCAAGTGGTAGTCGAGTTGGTCCTTTCATTCAAAGGATTCTTCATTGAATTTGTACCACGTTCTCAGAATGTAGAAGCTGATGCTCTTGCCAGCTTAGCTGTAAATTTGGCTGTCCCGATCCGAAGGCAAAATACAATTACTTTGTTAGATCGAGATTTATTCTGTGTGAAGAATAATATGTATATCGAACAAAGTTATGTTACAGAGGCAAGTTCCAAGCAGAAAGATTGGAGAACACCATTCATTGATTATGCAGTTCATAGAATTTTGCCTGAAGATCCTAAAGAAGCTGCATCAATTAAAAGACGATCATTTCGATTCTATTATGATCCGTCTTTGCATATGCTATATCGGCGTTCATATGACGGACTCTTGCTGCGTTGTCTTTCAGAAAGTGAAGCCAAACAAACACTGCGTGAGGCTCATGATGGTGTCTGTGGTGCCCATCAACCAGGTCCAAAGTTGCAAGATCGTATTCGAAGAATGGGGTATTATTGGCCCTCCATGATAGCAGATGCTGTAGACTATGCCAGAAGATGTAAAGCATGCCAGATTCACGCAGATTTTATTCATCAACCTTCTGAATTTCTACATCCTACAGCAGCCTCTTGGCCTTTCGAAGCTTGGGGTATGGATATTATTGGTCCTATTAACCCCCCTTCTGTCAAAGGACATCGGTTTATACTGGCTATAACCGATTACTTTTCAAAGTGGGCAGAAGCAGTTCCACTTGTTGAAGTAAAGACATCTAATGTAGTCAACTTTATTAAACATCATGTCATTTATCGTTTCGGGATTCCTCGACGAATAATTCATGACAATGGACCACAGTTTGCCAGTCAGGCATTTTATCGGTTCTGTGACAAGAACCGAATTCAAAATTTGGCTTCTACGGCTTATAATCCGGCTGCTAATGGTTTAGCTGAAGCCTTCAACAAAACGATCATCAAACTTCTCAAAAAGTTTGTCTCTTCTAATAAAAGAGATTGGAATGAGAAGCTTGGAGAATGTTTATGGGCATACCGAACAACAGTCCGGACTCCTACTGGTTTTACACCATTTTCACTGGTTTATGGTTGCGAAGCTGTCCTCCCATTGGAAATCCAGATCCCTTCTCTCCGAATCGCTATTGCTAATGAGCTAACTACAGAGAATAATGATCGCTTACGCCTCCAAGAACTTGAAGGATTGGACGAGAAGCGTCTTCAAGCACAACAGCATATTGAGCTATATCAAGCCCGTATATCTCGAACTTTCAATCGTAAAGTCAAAGAGAGGGTATTCAAAATTGGCGAACTTGTGTTGGCTGTCCGAAGGCCAATGGTGATGACTCACATGAGCAAAGGGAAGTTTCAAGCAAAATGGAAAGGCCCGTATGTGATTGAGTCCGTGTTCTCTAATGGTGCTTACCGGTTATCAAAACCCAATGGAGATCTACTCATGCTGCCGATCAATGGCAAATTTCTCAAAAAATACTATGTATAAAAAGAAAAAAAAAAGGGAGACAGGACAAAAATAAAACTTCTTTTATTATTGATTGTTCAAAATAAAAGATTAAGGACGAGGGCCACTCCCTTCCTTATTGAATACATAGTCAGCCAATGCAGAGAAGGCATCGTTTCCTGAACCCATAAAAAATTGGCAGACAGCCATCCTCAATGCTTCTTCTTCAGGAGTTTTCCCGGGCTCTACTAGGAAAGCAAGAATGTCCTGGGGCGACTTGGGCGTAGAAGAACTGTTGCTTACTTCAGTCGGGCTCGTCACTATTGGCTCAGCGGGGCAGGTCTCCGTGATGTCCTCAATGTTCCTAGAGACTTCATTCTTTTGCTGTGCATCCTCAGAAGACATTCTTAATTGAGGAGCAGAAATGGGAATGGAAAGGTTACAGAGAGTTCTCGTCTATTTATAGAAAAGGATTATTAATGAACCGGTCTCTGAAATTGAAAACAACTTCTCATTTCCAAAAAGACCCATTCGTTCATATTACTAGGTTCATCCATTTAATCATGGAACTTGAATCGTCCTTTCTGTTTCCAAGAAACACGCTGATTCATCCACCGCCTTAACATTTACGCTCACAACATCTGTCTCCTTAGCCCCCAGCCACCAAGATTTGGTTAAGCTGATTTCTTATCTCTGGAAAAGAGATTTTATATATCTTCTATTTTATCGATTGATTAGAAGGTGGGATTTGCTATTTATCATGTTTTCATGACCTCTGAATAAATAACCTACTTCCTTTTTCCTATCTATCACTTCTACTTTCGACCTCTGCATAGATATTAATCGAATTTTCTTTTGAGTTTATATATTCTATTATGTCCATATTACCTCTGATAGCATCATATACTCTAAAACAGAAAATAAGATTTTATTTATCTATCATGTCCATATTACATCCAGATAGATATAAATCATTGATCATAGAAGAATCATCATTTCATTCCCATACTATCATAAAAGTCTATTACATTTCTTAGACTTTTCTTTATAATGGAAATCTATTACAAATTTTGGATTTTCATTCTATACCACAACAATAACCTAATAGAGATCTATCTTCTTCTTTGGATCTTCTCCGTCGGGTTCGTTGTTGGTGGCAGTTCCTGACTGTCTGGGTCTCAGTCACGACCAGATCAGCAGGAATCAAACTCTGGTCTCCTCTCTCAGACGAGAGGAGAACCCCAGAGTAGGGCAGCCCGAAGGCGTGTTGCTGCCAATACAACTGGTGGATTAGGGGCAGCACCTCAAAGGAGATAGGAACGTATCCAGCATTGGGATACGATTCCTAGTTCTGCCGTAAAAGGAACTCTACTACCCGATCCCTCGGGGTAGAGTTGACTCCACCATCCAACTCTCCGTGTATAAAGGCTCTTCCTACCAACGGAGGAAGACCCTTCTATCTCACGAAGAGTTCTGAGTTGTTTGATTTGCGCATCAAAAGCGCATGAGCTCCCTGATGTTGATGTCAGAAGAATGCTCTCCACAGCGTCGAAGTCACCAATGCCAGTTCTGAAAAAGCTCTTCAGCCAGGCTTCTGCAAAAAACAAAGAAGAAGAAGTGTCATCAAATGCGTATCGAACGCTAACTAAAGACAGATGGCAAGGCTTTTACGCCAGTGTTTCAACAAGGCCTTTTACGCCAGTGCTTCAAACAAGGCTTTTATGCCAGTACTTCAGCAAGGCCTTACGCTCGTAAAATAGCCGTTTTCAAAAACAAGAAATTCGAAGACAGATATTTACTTACGGTCGAACTTGCCATTTGAGTCGAAAGGTTTGGCTCAAATGATGGTTGAATCTACGCCTAATAATCGGCCATGCAAAGGAACAACGTTGAAAAGCTCCGCCATCTCTTATTTGAAGAACAACATCGCAGAAAGCTATCTTCAGGAGGATGAGTACGAGAATACATGAAACATTCTCGGCTATTTATAAAGACTGAAGAAGTTATTAAGATGAGTCTATTTCGGGAGAAGATCTTATTTAAAGGATCTTGTAACCATAAGATAGACACCAGGTGTTGGTTTGTTTCTTGGGAATCAACAATCACGGAAGCAGTCAACAGAAGTGCATAAACAAATGCACGTTCATAGATGGGGTTAAAACATCAAATATTTTATTTATAAAGGATGGAAGCGGATCCCAACATATAAAAGTCACAGTACACAGAATATTATTATTCTTTGGGTTGACAAAGGGATGCACCCAACTCACGCATACTGCGAATCCCAGAGCGACGCATCAGACAAATGAATGCTTCTGCGTCACCCGGTCCCTCGTATGCAGTTGAAGGACCACCATCAATACGACTGAAGACTGCTGGGGTCAGCCCAAAGCACTTTAGAAGATTTTGCGCTCGCTCGTTCTCTATCTCGAGGTTAAGCCTGGCGACCGAGGCACCCTCCACAATTGGCTCTTTCTTTGGCGCCATATCAACTATGAGGATGAATATTAAGAGTAAAGAGTTTGTCCTTATTTATACAAATTAAAATGACTCTTCACATTCCTCATTGGAAACCGCTCACTCGGGAAGATGAAGATACATTTGAAAGTTACGAAGAAGAAAATTTATTGTGGCGGTTAAAGTGTTGACCAACATTATTTTTCTCTCTTGAACATTACGCTGACTGTTGGATATCCCCACTCTTACGCGGTTGACTGTTGCGTATCCCGAATTTTGCGCTCAGCAAATCTCAACTTTTACGCTTCTGTTCAAAGTGTTTCAAATTTTGGGACATTTGAAAACTTTGAAGGGGGTCTTGTAGGAGCGTAAAAAGTGTTTCAATGAGGGAGTCATCTCAGTCATAAGTGGCCCGCTTTACGCCTAACAGAGCAGGGAATTTCTTTACGCCCAAGACAAGGCTAATTGTATTACGCCTAAGCAGATTGATCTTTTTACGCTTGGGTCTACACCGGTGATTTTACGCCAAGGACTGAAGCAGCCTCTTTCACGCTGGACAAAAGCCATCAATCTCGCATTTAAAGCTGACTTTGACATGAAGATATCAATGATGGCATTTACCACAGAATTCAATGGAATTTGTCTCATACAAAGACCATTGTTGTCGTTTATAGAGATCGAGCTACTTTACGCTCACTGAATGGTTTCTTTTACACACGGGGTTTTACATGAGTCTTTACGCTCATAAAAAACAATGTGTGCGTGAAGTCTATTTGAGCCGTTTTACGCTCAAGGTTATTCGATAACCGCTTTACGCTGGAAACCCATGACAGAGCTAGTTTACGCTCATCTTTTTACGCCTGATTCGTTCTGGCCAGTCTGGAACGTGGTGTGCCTACGTGGTCTTCATGCCACCTATTTCGAAGAACGTGTGTACATGTATCCTATTCTTACTGAAATGATGGGACACGTGTCAGCACATACAGAGGATGATTCTGATCGTGGAGGGCAGTTGTTAGCGTAAAGACAGATGTTGATACTCTTTTACGCACGAAAGCCCCAGTCTATAAATAGACTCATTTTTTTTCATACAACAGACACACACAGAGGGAGAGACAAGAGAGAATACAGAGATCAGAGCTTCGAGATTTTGATTCTCTAGAGCATCCTTCTTCAACTTTTCTTCCAGAACAAAGTGAAGCAAAGCAGGAAAGCATTCGGCCTCGCCATCAGTGCCCAAGTGCGTCGATACCTTTCTGGTGCATTAGTTCTTCCAAATTGTTCTACTTCAAGCAGTGATCTTCATCATCATCATATGGTCCAAGGAACAAAGTGATCGTTTACGAATCAGACTTCCATAGCAATACTTTCCCAGAATCAAATTTGTACTTCTCGTACTTTTCTTCTTGTTTTTGTTTTCAAAAGCCAATTCCTCCAAGGCATTTTGTTAATCGAAACAATATATTTTTTTTTTGTTAATCGAAACAATATATATATATATATATATATATATATATATATATATATATATATATATATATATATATATATATATATATATATATATATATATATATATACATACACACACACATCTCCATATACATATATATACACACATAAACGTATATTTATATATACATACATAGGCACATACACATATCCTTATATATAAGTATATATATATATAAACACACACACACAAGCACAACCACACACTCACTCTCTCCACCACACACACAAACACCACCACTACCATTCTCTCATTCCACACACAAATACACATCAACATATATATACATATACATATATATACCATTCAATAAATTAAACTCCTAATTAAACCTCAACCTAAATTTCTATGAAATCCTACACAATTTATGGGCAAAAGGTGAAGAATCTCATCCTCTCTATTTATTGTGAAGGCATTAAATGAAATGGAGTAATAAATGAGGGATTAAATTCATACCTAAGTAGAGTTTTCTTGAAGGAAAGAAAAGAACTTGGGAAGAAGAAGAAGTTTAGAGAGAGAGAGGGAGAGTTTGACTTGTGAAGAAGAAAAGGGGGGTTCCTAGTCTTGGCCGGCCCAAGGGGGGAAATGGGTTTGGTTTTTGGGGATCCAATAAGCCCTCTATCCATTAGACTTAGGTTTGGTTCAAATTGAATTCGGTTTGGTTCGGTTTATTTCTAAATACAAATTAAGCCTCTAAAATGACTAATTAAGCCATGGAAGTTGGGTTAATAATTTCTAGCCTAATTATAATGGCATGTCGGCCGAGCCCAGCTAGTATGTGGGTCCTACTAGGGTCCAGGCTAACCGGGTCTCCAAATTGAGTCCGAATTGGATAAAATCCAAACCAACCCAAATAAATCCCAAAAATCTCATAAAATAAATAAAAATTCCTAAAAATTATAAAACTTGAAAAATGACGAAAATACCCCTAATTTGAAAACTGGGGGTGACAGGCAAAGCAAGTTGCAACATCATGACCTATTTTTTTGCAATGAGTACATATCATACCTGATTTGTCCCTGGAATCTGAGGTTCTAGGATTAGAAGTAGTAGAAAGACGAGGTGAAGTCTTGATAGCCAGCGCCAACACCTCCTCAGCAGCTGATTGGACCTGAGATTTTTGTATATCCTCCTCCTCACGGACTGCCTGGTATGCCCGATCTAAACTTGGCTGAGGATCCTGAGCCAGAAGATTAGATCGAGTATGACCATACAACTCAGCATTCAACCCATACATAAAGTCCTGAAAGTGGTCTTCATCCCTCATAGCTTGTAGCTTTGCAGCAAGTTCACCACAGGTACAAGTAGGCAATGGAAAATAAGCAGCTTGTTCATCCCACAAAGACTGTAAATTTCCAAAGTAGGTTTCCATAGACATCGAAGCCGTTTGTTTACACTCAGCCAAAGCCACCTTAATTTGTTGCTTCCGAGTGCCATTACTAACAATAAATCTTTTCTCCAACAAGTTCCATAATGGATAAAACTCCTCAAAGTACGGTAAAGATTTCTTCAGAGACGGATCAATGGT
The DNA here is from genome assembly GCA_029216955.1 of Iris pallida. Classification (NCBI taxonomy): domain Eukaryota; kingdom Viridiplantae; phylum Streptophyta; class Magnoliopsida; order Asparagales; family Iridaceae; genus Iris; species Iris pallida. The sequence goes on from JANAVB010027195.1 coordinate 15,595,074, forward strand.
ATTAAGAACCCATTGAACCAATAGCGCTTGCACACATCTCCAATCAAGCAATTTACTAGCATCATTAACAGGTTTGATTTCAGTACCTTCCAGAAAAGTGAACTTTCGCCTGGAGATCAGGGAGAGACGTATCGACCGAGACCACTCAGCATAGTTCGGTCCACGGAAAATAATAGGAGTAATAATATTTTCTGGTTGATCAGCAGAACTCAAAAAATATGGATCCTTCGGATTAGGATAATTTGGGTTGTGTGCACCGCCACCGCTAGTCGCGATGGAGTAGCTGGACGCAGTGTCATCAGCCATCGCAGATGTCGGGTGTACAAAATTTTGTACAACTCCGGCGAATCGACCGCTGCTGGACGGGGTCGCGGATGTCGGGTGTACAAAACTTTGTACAACTCCGACGGATCGACCGAACGAGCGGCGAATCGGCCGCTGATGGACGGGGTCGGCGGTGAATCGACCGCTGCTGGACGGGGTTCACGGCGAACCTGCTGCGATCGGGTCGCCAGATCTGGCGAGTAGGGGTCGGTCGGTGCGTCGGATCGGACGGGAGTCGGCCGGACGGATCCTGACGCTGCCGGGCGAACTGGGTCGGATGGACGGACGGGGCCGGGCGGAGCAGTCGGGCGCCGGGCGGTCAGCTGTTCGGGCGGGGCCGGGCGAACCAGGCGGAGCAGTCGGGCGGACCGGGCCGAGCAGTCGGGAGCCGGGCGGTCAGATGTTCGGCAGCCGGATCGGACGGGAGTCAGAACCCGGTATTTGGGGTTCGCCGGGGAGGAGGGGCGCCGAATCGGACGCCGGATTCAGGTGGAGATGTAGGGTTTGGCGGCTAGGGTTTTTTGAAAGGTTCTGATACCATGTAAGAAATAATAATGCCTTGCTTCTTTATTGAGGGCAGAATACAATATATAGTGTTTACATGATTGGACTTATGGGCCATATTTATATGAGTTACAAATATAATCTAACACTGGGTTCAATTTATAGGCGGGGACGACGGGCAGGCGGTTGGGCGGGCAGTGGCGGTTATAATCCGACGGCTAGGATAAAATAGGTTGTTAGGGATCAACGGTGGGAGTGCACGAGACGGTTAGACAGTTGGGGAGAAAGCTTCTGGAGGAAGTCGGATTCTTCTTGGCGTCGTCGTCGTCGTCTCTCAGCAGCAGAGGAGGGAAATGAATGAATTAATAAAGGAATGGATTTAAATGTAACGGTTGGTTTATAACGGGTTATCGGGTCACGGGTTAATGGTCATCGGGTTATCGGGTTAGATTCGTGCCCAATCCGAGCTAAGGGTCGGGCTGGCCATAGAGTTGGGCTGAACGAATGGATTTAAATGGCTGGAATAGGAAAAGGCTGGCCCATTGCAATAATTGAATAGAAGTCCAAAGGAAATTGATAGAAAAATGAAATTAGGAATAAAGTTTAAGAATTAGGAAATAGTTAAAATAGTTTAAGAATTAGTTAGAAAATAGAATTAATATTCAAAATTATTAACTAGGAATTAATCAAGGATATAGGAAAATATTCGTTTATTTATGAACAAGTGGAGTTACATACCCATTGCTTATATATATATATATATATATATATATATATATATATATCACTACAACAAAAAACCCTTTTAATGACGGCTAAAAAGCGTCATTAATGACGAACCATGACGCTTTTTTTTTCCACAGCAACCGTCATGAAAACGGGTGTTATAAATGTTTTTCAAAAGTGTCATAAAATAACCGTCATGAATAGTTTCTATAAAAGCGTTATGAATAGTTAATATATAGTGCACAATTCAGAACAATTTTAAAACGTCATGAATAGATAACATGTATAGGCTCAATGCAGCACATTTATAACACTTTATACTATTCAAATTAGCACATCCAAATCAGTCCATATAATTGTCAGGCCTAAAAATTAAATTAACATTATATATCACCATCTTTATTACATTTCTCAAAATAGAGTACATATCAACATCTTCATTACATTCTCAAAATAGAATATCCAAATACATATATACATTTACAAATACATATATACATTTACAACTACCAAAAAACCTGCACCCAGAGCTCTGTTGGACTACCAGGGACTAAAGGTCCTCCAACTGCTAAAATCTTTATGGAAAAAAGCAGTATCCTCGTTTGTTTGAATTTAATGTCTCTTGCAATTGATTGGTCCACATATGAAAGAAGGATAGCTGAAAAAACAAAAAAAAGATTACATTGGAAGCATGAATAAACTTGACAGTACATTCTCTTAAATCAACATGAATAAGCTTAAAAAAGATTACATTGGAAGCTGAGCAGCCAGCATCAAACTTCTCAAGCAGCACCAACATGTAACTTATAGTTAGGGATAACAGTACCTAGGAAACTCTCCAACCAATGAGCCATCCAGACCGGTCAAGAAAAAATTATGAACCAATAAGCAAGTAAGTCCTTGAAACACAAGCAATAAAACATAGAGGGAAAAAATTATGTAGTCCCAACATTTATGTAGTCCCAACATAGAGGGAAAGGAATTATTTTTTTTCAACCAATTTAAAATATGCCATTCATGATTTGAACCTTCTAAATAAATAAAACTGTAATTGGTCTAATACCATGTTAAAATCTATGCCACCAATACTCCAATTTCTACAACCAAGGATTCACCACAAACACATAGTTGTTACCATGTAATGTATTTGCTTTTTCTGGCATATGTAAAATAGCTCATTCTTTCATTCAAGTTATATTATGGTCCGTAGTAACTCAGGTCAATTTGCAAGTACAGAAGTATGACATAGATGAAAGTAAAAGGTAAATCAACTAAATGAGAATAAAACTGGTCTTATCCAAGACTAATATATACTTTGTTAACACAAGTAAAAGCTCGCAGAGCAGAAACTAAGGCAGCTAACTGAACTTAAATAAATCCATGTTAAGTTGTGTGGAAGACTTGTTACCCAAACTTTAGGAGAGGAAAGACCGAGTCACAGTCATGGGAGAAGCCTCTTCCAAGTCGCAAAGAGCACAAGCTGTTCATTATATATTCAGAAGCAGAATAAACATAAACTAGGTTACAAGAAGCGAAACAAAATTAAAAGAAATAAAAATATATATGCTAAGAACTAACACCAGTAAGCAAGATGGAGATAACCAAAAGATTCTATTATTTATGAATGTAACTATCAAAAGAAGTCTAAACATTGTCACATATTTTTTTTTCCCTGCAAACTGACTGTTAGCTCTTCTGAAGGTATATGGATCACATTTACCCGAAGCTCGATATCCCAACTGGATACTAATGTAGTTCTTTTACAATCCTAAACCAATTCAAGTTAATAACTGGGGCAATATTATTGAAGGTGATGGACCACACAAAATATTAGAGAATCTAAATTTCATTCAATATTAGAAGAGAAATTAGGAGAGCAGTTACCAAGGAGCACATACTTGTTTAGCTAGCGTGAGAGCATATTTGCAGATTAAGAACCTTCTATGTTGACACACAATCTACAAAAGAATCCAATTGCACTCTGTTAACACCTAATCCATATAATAATAGCATACACAGCAATAGAATTCAAATTTCACTACTAGTGAATCAACAAAATTCCATCACGAATCCAAGGAATTTCATTCAATAATAAACTTCCTATACAAATAAAATAATATACATGCCAAAGAGGCACAAAAGAAAGCTATCAGAACAATATATATGCTAAGTAGAGCGTTACTGGATTGAGAGTGCTATGTTCTCTGAACCTTTTCTCCAAAAGAGCAGACTGCTCCTTCGTAAGCCTGAGCTTCTTCCTCACGTTGCCGTCCTCTTCTTCGCTCACCCGCGAAGAGGAGCCCCTCTCCGCTTCGACCTCCCCGCACGCGGTCGGCGAGAACGTCGACACCGAGCTGTGCGAGGACGACGGCGGAGCCTTGGGCATCGTCGTCGGTACGCTACTGTACGCGACGGTGCCGTCGGAGGCGCTCGGGGTAAGCTAGATGAACCTGGACATATAACTGGGTGCGAGACACAAACGTAACGAGAACAAACAACACAAACCCTAACCCTAAGGGGGAAAAATCAAATCTTTCCCAAAATAAAACACTCAAATCTACTGAATCAAGCGCTGCCCAGATGATAAAAGTGAGAAAATAGTCGAAAATCGAACTAGAATGGAGTTGAAGTTGAGGATCATACCACCGCCTCCTAATGCTCGTGCCGCACCCTCCCTACAGCCTCCATCTGCTGCTCGAACTCCCTCCTCCCGACCCCGACCTTCTTCAGCCTCTTCACCACCACCATCGTCGCGTCCACCTTTGCGTAGATCTGGAGTTTAGGAGAGGAAAAATTGGAGTCGAACCGAAAAGGAGGGAAAATGAAAAGTGAAAAATTGGGGGAGAAGAGGTTTGGGGAGGAGCTGCTCGGTTAGAAAATGGATGAGAAATAAATTCTCTCTCTCCCACTTAGCTTTTATACAATGAAAGAATTACAAGTTTGCCACCGCTCTAAACTATTAATAACGCTTTATTTTATAAACGTTATAAAAAGCCCAGAATTAGCCCAAACCGTCATAGAAAAAAGGTATTTTTCAACTTAATAACGCTTATGTATCAACCGTCATTAAACTCCTTGTCGAGCGTCATTAAAAGGATTTTTTGTTGTAGTGTATATATATATATATTTGAGGATGTTCACTTCATATATATATATATATATATATATATATATATATATATATATATATATATATATATATATATAAAGAGAGAGAGAGAGAGAGAGAGAGAGAGAGAGAGAGAGAGGGGGGGGGGATCACGTGACACATATAATTTGACATATAAAAAAAACTCCCAATTTCAGCCGCACATTATTTGAATTGAATAGTTCAGATTTAAATGCATACCCAATTTACATGCATGGAAGTCAAATTTGACATGCATGCAAATTAATGGTAGGTTGTATTAATTAGTGGATATTCAATTTGGCATGCATGTTAATTATTACAAGTTTTACTATCAAATCTGAACCATTCAATTCAAATAATGTGTGGCTGAAATTGCGTATTTTTTAGATGTCAAATTGAATGTGTCACATGAACCCCACCATATATATATATATATATATATATATATATATATATATATATATATATATATATATATTGAGGGAGGGGATCGGGAGTCCCGTAGGAGCCCCGTCGTACTTGACCTTTGAATCGAACGGGCACGCACATGGGCCCCACGCGGCCCGATCCAACGGTGCATGAGGGGCGGGACTCTCATGAAGCTCCGCGGGCATGTATATATATATATATATATATATATATATATATATATATATATATATATATATATATATATATATATAAATTACATTTCTTTATATGTGGAATTGTGTGACATTAGTAATTCCTTCTTGTTCTTTTTGAGTGATGATACATGTACCTTCAAAAATATCATCCTTCCATGTGTTTCCGCCATGTGCCACTTCTTTATTGAATAAAGCAAAAAGGAGGAAAGGTCGGAAGAAGAATTGACGTATAAAAGTTGGAAAGGAATTTGGAGGGATAGAATTTGAGGCACATAAATATTTTTCATTTTTTTAATAGAGATGGAATTGTGTTACACGTGGCATTAGTGGTGGGAGTGGTACAACGGAAAGCGGGTACGTGTCACTGTTATCTTTAGGTGTAAGCGCGTGGTGCCCTCGATGACGGTGAGTCGGTCACCACATTCTTTGCCAATGACATGATGTAGTTTGTTGTCTTCGCGCCTAACATTATGGCTTTTCATATTATAAACTTCTTTTCATATTAAAAAAAAAAAAAAAATCTCAAAAAAAAATATTATAAAATTTTCGAATAAGTACTTTTTATTATTGCTTTAGAAGTTTCTCCGATCATTAAGAACTGAAGTAGCGTCCATCTGGATCTAAATAATTTAACTATTTTAATAAGTCCACGACAAAAATTACTTAGAACGGTCCTAAGTATTTATAAATTTATTACTGAAAAATTTTATTAAAAAGTTGTCCACTACGAATATAGGACTGTCATAAATTTTAACTGTCCTACCAATATAGTAGACTATTAAAAAAATTGATAATCTTATCACTATAATTTTTGATAACCAACATAAACCATGGACCTTATATTGTCAGGATTGTAGAATTTTTCTACATATGTAGTGGCATCTGTACAAAAAATAATTTTACAGTCCATTATATTGGTAGGCATCCCAAAAAAATTGGCAGTCCGTTAATAAAAATTTTTGAGTGACAAACTTATACATATTAGAATAGCTCGGAGTAATTTTTGCAATGCATTTATAAATTACCTTTAACAATTGAACTACTTGTTATATCTTTTTCGGCCTTTTGGTTAGGGGTGAGCATTATTCGGTTTTGGACCGAAAATCGAATCGAACCGAACCGAATAAGAGGTTCGGTTCGGTTTTAAACAAATTCGGTTCGGTTCGGTTTCGGTTTTGAAAATACTAAATTTTCTTATTCGGTTTCGGTTTTGGGTTTCGGTTTCGGTCCAAAACCGAAAATCGTGTTAGATTATAAGATAATATTTGCAATGTAAATGTGGCCCATACCCATAAGCCCAAATGTAGACACTATATATATTGTAACAAACCCTAGCAATAAGAACAAGGCATTATTATTTTCTACATGGTATCAGAGCCTCCAAAAAAAAAAAAAATTCTAGCCGCCATCTCCCGACAAAAACCCTAGCCGCCCATCCAAGAAGACTTCTTCAACGTTGCCGCACAAGGCCTCTTCAACGTTTCAACATGAAATTTCACGTGGGGGGCTTCTTGGTTTTTCTTGAAGTTTTTTTCAGAAGTTTCATGTCAAAGTTTCACGTGAAGCTTCTTGGCTCATTATTATTTCTTCCATGAGCAGTAAGTTCTTGTTCATGGTATTGGTGAAAAGCATATCCATTGTGGTCTACTTCACGTTGAAGTTGAAAAGCATATCCATGGTATTTGTTGAAGTTGATTCTTCTGTTGAAGTTTGTTCATGACGTGAACAAGTCATTTGCCCCATCTACTTCACGTTGAAACAAGAACTAAGCTTTTGTTATTGGTGAAGTTTCAAGGCTGAAGTCCTTGGAAGAAGATACATCTTCTGCTTCCGGCTCCGACTGAGCCTTCAGTACCGATCCGCGTCCGACCGCGTCGATTCGCACGCCTGATCCCGTTCATCAGCGGCCGATTAGTCGGAGTTGTACAAATTTTGTACACCCGACCTCTACGCGCCATATCCGGTGTCCCTGACCGCGGCCGATTCGCCGCCGACCCCGTCCATCAGCGGCCAATTCGTCGGAGTTGTACAAATTTTTTGTACACCCGACATCCGCGATGGCAGATGATGCTGCGTCCAGCTACTCCGTCACGACTGACGGTGGCGGTGCCCACAACCCACATTATCCTAATCCGAAGGATCCATATTTTCTGAGTTCTGCTGATCAACCAGGAAATATCATTACTCCTATTGTTTTTCGTGGACCGAACTATGCTAAGTGGTCTCGGTCAATACGTCTCTCCCTGATCTATAGGCGAAAGATCACTTTTCTGGAGGGTACTGAAGTCAAACCTATTAATGATGCAAGCAAATTGCTTGATTGGAGATGCATGCAAGCGCTATTGGTTCAATGGGTTCTTAATACCATTGATCCGTCTCTGAAGAAATCTTTGCCGTACTTTGAGGAGGTTTATCCATTGTGGAACTTGTTGGCGAAAAGATTTGTTGTTAGCAACGGCACTCAGAAGCAACAAATTAAAGTGGCTTTGGCCGAGTGCAAACAAACGGCATCGATGTCTGTGGAAACCTATTTTGGAAATTTGCTGTCTTTGTGGGATGAACAAGCTGCTTATTTTCCATTACCTACTTGTACCTGTGGTGAACTTGCTGCCAAGCTACAGGCTATGAGGGATGAAGACCACTTTCAGGACTTTATGTATGGGTTGAATGCTGAGTTGTATGGTCATACCCGATCTAATCTACTGGCTCAGGATCCTCAGCCAAGTTTAGATCGGACATACCAGGCAGTCCGTGAGGAGGAGGATATGCGAAAATCTCAGATCCAATCCGCTACTGAGGAGGTGAGGGCGCTGGCTATCAAGTCTTCACCTCGTATTTCTACTACTTCTAATAGTAGAACCTCAGATTCCAGGGACAAATCAGGTATGGTCTGTACTCATTGCAAGAAAACAGGTCATGATGTTGCATCTTGCTTTGCCAAGATTGGTTATCCAGAGTGGTGGGAGACTCGTCCTCGGCGTGAGGACGGACGTGGTGGTGGTGGTGGCAGAGGCCCGGCACCACCACAGAGACGTGATGGGGGACGTGGTGCTGGTGGCGCAGGGGTTGTTCATCATGTCGCCGCTGCTGGTCATGGTGTCCCTGCTGGTCTTGCTGGGAGTTCGGCGGATATGATGCATGGAGGGTATCCTTCACCACTCTCAGGTGAACAATGGCAGAAATTGATGAGCTTGTTGGGTAACGACGATTCTTCCAACCCTGGTTCTTCAAACTCTGATCGTCTGATGGGTAAGAATTCTTCTGTCCCTTGGATATTCGATACTGGGGCTACTCTTCATGCGACAGGCTCTCGTGACTGTTTAGTTGATTGTTTTGAGGGCCCTGTCTGTCCTGTGATTTTGCCCGATGGAAGCACTATTGAGGCTGTTCTGAGAGGCAAAGTATTTTTGACTGCTTCGTTGGTGTTGACGGATGTTCTTTATGTTCCGACATTGACTTGCAATTTGATCTCTGTCTCCCAATTGATTGGTGCCAGAAATTGTGATATGTTATTTACTCCTGATTTGTGTTTTGTTCAGGACCGAAGTACGAGGATGGTGATTGGAGCAAGTGAACAAAGGGGTAGACTTTACTTCTTGGGGGAGGTTCCAGCTTCTTTGGCTTCGGTGATCCTGGCATGCAAAGAGAATGATTCCGAGGTTTGGCATAGTAGACTGGGGCATCCCTCAGATAAAGTAATGCAGACTTTACCTTCTCTCTCTGGTAGTAGTGTGTTTTCTCATAAGGCTTGTGATATTTGTCATCAAGCTAAACAGACTCGTGATGCCTTTCCTGATAGTAGTAGTCGTGCTTTGAGATGCTTTGAACTTATACACTGTGATCTTTGGAGACCATATCGTGTTCCGTCATCTAATGGGGCACGATATTTTTTTGACTTTGGTGGATGATTTTTTAGAGCTGTTTGGGTTATTTTGTTGACGGATAAATCTGCTGTTTGTTCTATGTTTCTTAAATTTATTGCCATGGTGAAGCGTCAGTTTGGGACTGATATACGTCGTGTGCGGAGTGACAATGGCACTGAATTTAATTGTTTACGACATTATTTTTCATCTCAAGGTATATTGTTCCAAACATCCTGTGTTGGGACACCTCAACAGAATGGAAGGGTGGAAAGAAAACATCGACATATTTTAAATGTAGCCAGGGCATTGCGATTTCAGGGTTCTCCTTCCGTAGATTTTTGGGGAGAATGTGTTCTGGCTGCATGTTATTTGATAAATGGAACCCCTTCTAGTATCTTGCATTTTAAGTCTCCTTATAAAGTTTTATATGGCTCGGCTCCTTCGTATGATCATCTACGTATCTTCGGTTGTCTGTGCTATGCGTATGATTTGCAATCCCGACATGATAAATTTGCTAGCAGGAGCAGAAAATGTATCTTTGTTGGGTATCCACTTGATAAAAAGGGATGGAAACTGTATGATTTGGAGACTGGTGAATTTTTTGTGTCCCGTGATGTTACTTTTTATGAAAAAGAATTTCCTGGATGTGACTCTGCTAGCGAGATATCTTCTGCGACACGCCATACATCTGTCGAAGTGCCAGGAGACGATATAGAGGCTTTTGGGATGGTGTCGGCTACGGTTGTTGAGGCCGGAGTGGTTGCTGGTGGCTCGGCACCGAGTAGCCAGGATGCACAGGTAGATGCAGAAGTATTGACAGGAGAGTCCGCTGGGGGTGATGCGGATACTACTAATAATACAGGGGATACAGTGTTGCCAGCGGTGCCCGACGAGGTATTATTGGGAAGAGGAATGCGAAAGAAATCACAGCCAGTACGATTACAGGATTTTGTGACAAATGCGGTTCGAAGTAAAAGTCCTCCCTTCACCACAGTTCATCTGTTCCCGTCACTTTCTCAGGTACTTCGTATCCTCTAACACAATTTCTAAGTTATGACATATTTACTGCTGGACACAGAGATTTTCTTGCAGCTATCACTGCAGGTGTTGAGCCTACTTCATATCGCCAGGCCTCGCGAGATTCGGGCTGGCGCGCGGCTATGCAAACTGAAATACAGGCTCTAGAAAATAATAGGACATGGAGTCTTGTCGATTTGCCTCCTGGGAAGAAAGTATTGGAAAGTAAATGGGTGTACAAAATAAAGTACAAATCTGACGGAAGTGTTGAGCGCTTAAAGGCACGGCTGGTTGTGTTCGGTAATCATCAGGTTGAGGAGATCGATTATTCAGAGACATTTGCCCCAGTAGCTAAGATGCCTACAGTACGGGCGTTCTTGGCTGTTGCAGCTGTGAGAGGCTGGACTTTGCACCAGATGGATGTGCACAATGCTTTTCTTCATGGAGATCTGAAAGAAGAAGTGTATATGTCACACCCCAGAACCAGAATACTGGAGAGCGGGGGCGGACATAGCTAGCTACGTATAACGAAATGGAATCCACACCGCTATACGGTCACGGCTGTCAAGATATGTGAGGGTTTCACTACAATCCATCAGTCTTTTAAGGTCATAAAATAGCCTATTGTCTCAATCTCAACCAACTAATAGTAAAAGTTACAAGATGTATGATCATTAAATATACAATAATAAGGCGTCCCAAATATTACATATTCAGCTGATCATGAAGCTAGTCGTTACAAAATGTCGGGACTAGCAATAGTTTAGTCATACAAGATCAACCCTAGGATCTGTTAATCATGTTACAGCCCGTAGGCAGACAGTAAGTAAGTGCAATCGAGCTAAACAGGTGCTCGTCGGCTAAACGTCTCAAAAGAATATTTTTACAATAGAGTGGGAGAGCCAAAAATAAACCTACTCGTTGCCCTGGTTACGCCTGGTGTTCACCATCGGGATGGAAAACCGGTAGATCCTCTGGAGCTGCTCTGGTATCTGGCCATACAAAACAAGCTGGGTCAGACCCCAGAAAGAGCAAGTGCCACAAAGGAAGCTTCACTTAAGAACTAAAACCAGCAATCAGCACAAGAGTATAATTACATAATAAAAGATAGTAATTTTAGAAAAGCATGGCAGGATGATTTACGATGAGATAACCATGGGACTATTCAGATAACCAGGTTACAATCCGTAAACCAAACAAGGACCGGGGTTGTAACCCTTCGTCTGAGCAGAACTTGGAATTCTCACCATTTATCGACAAGATAAAAGAAGGATTCAGGACATGTAACAATCTTGATATTGAATTAAGTAAAGCACGAGTAATCATGTCATGTCATAACCTTATACAGGATCGGGACGAGACAAGCTGGACTAGACTCCATCCAATCAATCACGGCCAAGCAAAGAGTACGGCTTGATAGTTAACTAACTAGGGTTATCACAGGCCTAATTACTAGCAAGATGCAGTGAGATTATTCCACAGCCACAAGCCCGGCAGACCATCCAGGCTATCCGGATGCAATCAGGGATTGAATTCAAGTGGGTACATCGTCCAGGAAACGCATGTACCCTTTGGTGACTTAGAGGGTGCAACACATGACAGTGTGCTGGAAATGTGCCCTACTCGACGGCAGGCTACAGATCCCAAGTGGGGCGCCCAGATAATGGGATTGCCTGTAGCTGGAAAATCTCGTCATGACTAATGTATTAGTCTAGTTATTAGCCTTAGTCCATTTTAGTAGGTACTCCTGACCGTGGTACTCAGGAGTCCCTGTCCTAGACATGATGCAAGACAGGACTGGTTTTATTTGTACAAGCACAACCGTCCACGGTGTCCAGGTAATTATACAAGTCATGTCATGTCAGGTAGCCGTCGCAACAGCTTATCAGATATATCATGTCAGGGGTACTTGTCAGGAGTGCGCCACGACGGGCCACTATCAGGCCATGTCAGGTTAGTCATGTCAGGAGTGCACCACTACGGGTCACTATCGTGTCAGGCTCAGTTATCCTTTCCAAACATAACAAGTAAATTCGTGATTATCAAGTTCAGGACAAAAGGCGTAAGGATATAAAATGGACGTTAAATATCTAATAAAATATCAATATACAGGGCTATAGAAGAGCCAAGCTTAAGGAAAATAGAACCAAATCTGACACACTGACATGAGACCAAGTCAGCCAAAGGCCATACGCTCAGGTCAAGCTATGCTCAGGCCAGCGTACACCTTGCTCGCTTAAGCTAGCGTACCAAAGGGTCCATACGCTTCCAATAGGAAGCGTACGCAAGGGTCAGCGTACACAAGGGCACGCTCAAGCTACAGGTCAGCGTACGCTCAAGCTAGCGTACGCTCAAGACACGCTACCAACAGGCAGCGTATCAAGGCTAGCGTACGCTCGCTAAAGTGCAGCGTACACAAGTCAGCGTACGCTCGCTAAAGAGCAGCGTACACAAGTCAGCGTACGTTCGCTAAAGAGCAGCGTACACAAGTCAGCGACGTTAGCTAAAAAGCTAGCTCACTGTTCACTGTCTTCTCCAAATGGCAAGAACAGCAAGAACTCTAAAGTTGAATCTAAGCTTCAACAGTCCATATCTTGGTCAAAACAAGTCCGAATCATACTTTCCAAAGGTCAAAATTGGATAGAATGAAATTCTCTACAACATGGAACCATCAAAACTTGAAAACAAGGAAGTTTGATAGATCAAAACCACCAAAATCCGAAAATAGCAAGACTCTAGATCTACAAGAATTAAAGCCTCAAAATAAAAAATGACAAGTTCTAATGTGGTTTAGAATCATGAGGAGAAGCTAATGAAACCATCAAAAGGAGTTCTCTTGTGGAAGCAAGTTGCACTTGCCTATGGTGTTCTTGGTTGGTGGAGAAGAGTAATGGTGGGGGAAAGAGAAGTAAATGAGAATTATGGAAGAGAGAGAAGGTTGGTGGGGATAATAAAGAGGAGGTTGTGGTGGAAATGAAGGAGAAGCATAGGCTAAGGTGTTCCACCCTTGGCCCATGATGAACCAAGCATTGGGCCGGCCGAACCAAGCCAACCCAAACCGAGAGTTAAACCAAGCCGAGAGCTAAACAAGGAATCATGCAATACAGAATAAAACACGTATACGTATCCCAAATACGTAATACGAACACAGGCATTACAGTATATGAAGTTGCCGCCAGATTTTTCGCATAGTGAACCCAACAAAGTGTGTCGCCTGCGTAAGTCTCTATATGGATTGAAACAGGCACCACGTTGTTGGTTCGCTAAGCTTACTGCTTCTCTGATATCCTATGGATTTGTTCAATCACATTCCGATTATTCCTTTTTCTCTTTTTTTAAGGGGAAGGTAGAGTTGCATGTTTTGATCTATGTGGATGATATGATTGTGTCTGGTAATGACACAGGTGCTTTAGATGCTTTCAAAAAGTACCTTAGTTCTTGCTTTCACATGAAGGACCTTGGTGTGTTGAAGTACTTTCTTGGCATAGAGGTGGCTCGGAGTGCGGAAGGAATTTCCTTGTGTCAAAGGAAGTATGCTTTGGACATCATTTCAGAATGCGGTTTGATGGGGTCTCGTCCTGCCGGTTTTCCCATGGAGCCCAATCACAAGCTGGCAGAATCGACTAGTCCAAGGATGACGGATGCAGAGACTTATCGGAGGCTAGTTGGGAGGTTGATTTATCTATCATTTACTCGCCCTGACTTGGCCTATGCTGTGCATATCTTGTCTCAATTCTTACAAGAGCCTCGACAAGATCATTGGCATGCTGCTTTGAGAGTTGTCAGATATCTCAAAAATGTACCAGGACAGGGTATTCTTTTGAAAGCTGATTGTGATCTCCGTCTTTCTGGTTGGTGTGATTCCGATTGGGCCAGTTGTCCTTTGACTCGCCGCTCTGTTACAGGCTGGTTGGTGTTTCTGGGGGGGGGGGGTCTCCTATTTCTTGGAAGACCAAGAAGCAATCAACTGTTTCCCGATCTTCCGCTGAAGCTGAATACCGATCTCTTGCTGCGCTCGTTTGTGAGTTGAAATGGTTGAAGGAGTTATTGGTGTGTTTGGGCGTTCGTCAGGAGTCTGCTATGTCGGTGTATTGTGACAGTCAGTCAGCCCTGCACCTGGCTCAGAATCCGGTATTTCATGAGCGCAGTAAGCATATTGAGGTGGATTTGCATTTTGTTCGCGATGCTATTAGAGATGGCACCGTAATAGCCTCGCATGTTCCTACTTCTTCTCAACTGGCTGACATCTTCACCAAGCCCCTTGGAAAGCAAGTGTTCGATTCTTTTCTTCCCAAGTTGGGCATTTGTGACTTACATGCTCCAACTTGAGGGGGGGGGGTGTTAGATTATAAGATAATATTTGCAATGTAAATATGGTCCATACCCATAAACCCAAATGTAGACACTATATATATTGTAACAAACCCTAGCAATGAGAACAAGGCATTATTATTTCCTACAAACCGAATAAAAAAATTTAATTAATTAATTTATATATGTGTGTGTGTGTGTACTATATATATAAGTATTATATATATAGGTACATACTAAATATATATAGGTATATACTAAATATGTCTATGTATATTTAGTTACTATATATATTAACAAAAAAAAAGCTCAAAAAAATCAAAAAAATCAAAAAATTATGAATAAATCGAATAAACCGAAAACCGAACCGATTTAATTCGGTTCGGTTTGATTCGGTTTTGGGCCAATTCGATTCGGTTTCGGTTTTGCTTATTCGGTTTCGGTCCAATTCGGTTTTAGGTTATTCGGTTCGGTTTAAACCGAATAAACCGATTGCTCACCCCTACTTTTGGCTAAGATCAACTGTACTATCAAGGTCCCAACGCATGCCAAAGAACACTTGGAAAAAAAAATTATTGATGTTAACCGATGAGAATAAAAGTATTATTCGATAGATAAAAAAATGTGTAAATTATCTTAATTGTGAAAGCTTACAATTCCTAGCATTTTAGGACAGATTACATAAGAATGTTAAGTGAACCCAACTACGAAAGTATACAAACACTTTAACTCACTATGGACATAGTGTTGAATTTATTTCAAAGTACCAATTAGGAGTCAAAATACCAAAATTTAGGATCTGAACTAAAAGTGGGTGAGTATAAAATAAAATCATAATCTAATTGTACTAAACTTACACTAAACATGGAGTAGCATCGTCTTTAACATTGGGGTGGAGCCGAACTAATTCTAAATACTTAGAAAAAGTTAATATTGCTATAAATCTACCAAACACACAATTTTTCTTCCTATTTAAATTAGGTAGAGCGATTATCATTTACAAAATCGAGAGCTAAGCCCTTTACTGAATTTGGAATGTGACAGAAAATGATTATTTCACCTGAGTTTATTTTTATTTATCCACCAAAACTATGATAGATATTTGTCCTTTCACTCAAGGATTGTTACTTGTTATTTTTATCCAACCTAAAACCACTTTGGGAGTAGTTTGGTGAACATCCACATTAGTTTGACCACTAGTTTGACATGTGATAACTTTTAAGTAGAAGGATGAACATGTTATTGTATCCTAGTTTTAGTGGATGAACAAAATGGACTCTATTTAACCTAGAAGACTTCTTAATTAATGAATCAAGAATATAAATGATTTTGAACAAAATAATGATAATACGTGAACTTAATTTACCATCTAAACTCTCTCAAATGGACTACAAAGACACAAACTACGTGCCGTGATTTTCGAAAATAATATTATATTTATTTTTATAAATTTTTAAGCTCTGACTTGAATCAATAAGTTTACGTTATTTTCTACCAGTTGTAACTGAACCATCCTCTGGTGACAAGTGACACTCTAATTGTTGCTTAGATAAATGATCGAAAAAATAAAATCTACAGAGTTAAAGATGCAATATAAAACAAAATTATACATATATATATACACACACACACACACACACACACACACACACACACACATATATATATATATATATATATATATATATATATATATATATATATATATAACCTTACTAAATCTAGCTACCACTCCACTCTAAAGATTAGAATATAGATCTCATCGTGGTATCCACTAACTCCCGCACAATTTGTTAGTATAAATTTTTTTTGTTTAATTGTTTAAAAGTAAACAGAAAATTTACTGTACCGAAATATATTTCTTAGAAATTAGTCAAAAGAAAACAAGTTTGAAGAAATTCATTTAAACGAAACTTGTAGCCATCCAAGATGGCGGAATAAGAAAAGTAAAAGAAAGTTAAAAAAAAAAAAAAATCGAAATTCTGCCAACCAAGTTGGCGGAATTTGGCTCAATTCCGTATAAATAAATAAAAAATCATGCCAACCAAGTTGGCGGAATTTGGGCAATTCTAAAAAAAAAAAAACAAAAACAAAAAAATGGAAATGATGCCAACTATGTTGGAGGAATTTTAGGGCCGATTTTTTTTGGTCCGATTTTTTTTTTGTTGGTTCGATTGTGGGTTTATGTGTTTAATTGATTCATGGTTCACTGGTTATTAATTCATGATTCACGGGTTCAATTGATTCATGCTTCACGGGTTGCACTTGCTCCCCTTTATTCTTAGTTCACATGTTGCATAGAGACGAGAGATTTGATCTGATTTTATTTGCAACGGTTGTATTTTTATAACGTATACTTACTTTTTCAACGGCTCTCAACGGCTCATTGCATGAAAATTTCTATAAAAGAAAATTTCATCAAATACTTGTACACACCACTTTCTTTCTAATTTTCTTATCCTCTTCTCACTTCTCACCTCCAGCATTTTTTCACAGAAGAAGTCATCAACTCAATTTTCGCAATGGATAGAAGTCTAACGAAACTATGCTCGATTGGTGGTATATTAAATGGGTTAGCCTACGAAGGAGGTTTGACTGAAGTTATTTTAATTGATTGAAATCTTTCATTTGAGAGTTTACGTAATCTAATTATTGATCAGTTTTCTGTTAATTATGAGTTTTATTGGTACATATTTTTCATTCTAATTGTATAAATTTAGCTAGTGAAGAAGTATGAAAATTTATTCTTGAAGTTAATATGCAATTACAGTATATTAGTATTTTGTGACTGCACCACCACCACAAAATATTAGTAGTGCTCCTAGTTCTTCTCATCAAGTTATTCATGTTGCTGTAGAAGAGCATGTATTAGATGATAGTAACAATGACGATGAAAATAGTGATGATTTAATTGAAAATTTAGATAATGAATTTGATCTTAATGTTGATAGTGTGAACGCTCCTGGATTATTTATTGGAAAAGAATTTGAGAATCGTTCTAAATTTAGAAGTTTTATTAGTGATATAGCAATTGAGCATAATTTTACTTGTTCGGCTACTAGAAACAATGCCACCGAAATTGTATATAAATGTAACGTTTCAAGTTGTAACTGGAGAGTGTATGCTAAAACCATTGGTAACGGCGAAAGTTTTGTTATTGCTACGTTAGAAAATGTACATTCTTGTTTAAGTGGACTTACAACAGGGTGTCATCCATTAGCTACTACTATATGGGTTAAGAACAAGGTTATTGATAAAATTCGAGACAATCAGTCGTATAGTCCATCTTATATTGTAAATGATATATATAGGGAACACCGAATACATATTAAATATTGTAAAGCATGGAAAGCTAGAGAAATTGCTCTATCTGAAATAAATGGTAGTTATATTGATGCATATAATAGTCTCGAAGAGTATGCTCTTACAATTATCGAGACGAATCTAGGTAGTAGATGTTGTATAAAGACTACAGAAAATGGTAGTTTTCAAAGAATTTTTATTTGTTTCAAGGCATGCGTTGATGGTTTTTTAAGGGAATGTTTACATGTGATTAGTACTGATGCCACATTTCTTTCCTCTAGATATCGAGGTATTTTATTTACTGCTTGTGCTCATGATCTTAACTATCAGTTATATCCAATTGCTTATGCCATTGCTGAAAGTGAAAACACGGATTCTTGGAATTGGTTTTTAAATGGATAAAAACTGCTTTTGAAGGTTCTTTTAATGCATGGAACACAATTTCTTTTATATCAGATAAACAGAAAGGATTGATAAATGCCAAGCATGCTACTTTTCCAGAATCACCTCATTTTTTCTTTCTGCCCAGACTCTAATTTTTCCTCAGATTACTTCTTCCTCCTCAAACTCCAATTCTCTCGGACTTGTTTCTTTTTCTTCTTTCTGGTGTTTTTCTGTTTTCTTGTGTGATGTTCAGAGTTATGCTTCTCTCCTTTTATAGCAAAATTGTCTATGTCCCATCTTTCTCTCTCTCATCTCTCTGCCATATTAGAACCCGTGGACTAGAAAAACAGTAGAACCCGTGAAGGAAGAAGGAATGTGAACCACATGAATTATGAATCAATGTGAACCACAAAATGTAGCCATGAATAAAATCAATTAACTAAACCCATGAAGAAAAATCAAGCCAAGAAAAACCGACCCACTAAAAAAACCAACTTAAAAACCACTAAAAAAACCAACTTAAAAACCACTAAAAAAACCAACTTACCAAAAATTCCAACATCCAAGTTGGCGGAATTTTAGCAATGCTAAATTCCGCCAACATAGTTGGCATCATTTCCAATTTTTTTTTTTTCGGAATTGTCCAAATTCCGCCAACTTGGTTGGCATGATTTCTTTTCTTTTTCTTTTTTTTACGGAATTGACCAAATTCTGCCAACTTGGTTGGCAGGATTTCGATTTTTTTTTTTACTTTTCTTATTCCGCCATCTTGGATGGCTACATGTTTCGTTTAAACGAATTTCTCCAAACTTGTTTCCTTTTGACTAATTTCTAAGAAATATATTTCGGTACAGTAAATTTTCTGAAAAAAGTAAACCAAAATGAATGTCAGTCGGGAGAGGGATACACTATATAAAATGGATATTATTTTCAAAGTATATTTTATTAATCCAAAACTCAGTTTTTTATATATAACTATGTTAATTTTGATTTTTGATTTTCTAAAGAAAAGTATAGATTTTACATTGCTACAAACAGAACAAGAATGAATCAGGACTTGCAATTTAAAATAACATATTTTTATCTACATGATTTTGATCTTAATCGAAACTACTACATTGATAATCCTGTTGGTACCTAGTGAAGGAAAAGAAAATAAATAAGCAAAAACTTAAATTCATCCCGAATGAATAAGAGTTCATGCTTTAAAGGGGTTCATTCTATTTCAAATACAAAATGACAATTGGTGCTGTGAAGAGCTTTTGACAATTGTTTTAGAATACTTTTAATAGTGAAATAATATTAGTAGAAATGGCTAAGACTTACTCTGAAAATAGGAATATTTTAACAAATACTCTCAATAAAACTATACAAAACTAGCATATTTTTATTAATTTTTAAAAAAATGGGCAAATGTCTTCATTCCTTTATAAATCAGTCAAAATTTTGATTAAATAGTGGAAGTATATATTAAAATTTTATTGTTCCATATGAAGGAATGAGAGCATTTACTAATTTTGACATATGCTGGTTTCTATATTTTGAATTTAGACATTTGCTAAAATATTCCACTAAAAATATAAATGTTTGATTTCAAAAGAAATCCAAAATAGTCCAAAATCGAAATCAATGTTCAAGGTATCTAATGGGTCGGACGGTTTGAAATTCGGTTTGAATTCGATTCAGTCAAATCAGGACTGGATCGGCCGAGATAACGATTAACGGGCCAACTCGGACCGACTCAAAGCATATCAGGGTTCGAGCTAGGTTTGGAATTGGGGCCCGAGATCCTGGCACGACCAAAGACACGGACTAAATTGAGTTTTTCACAGTAGACCTGGTCAACTCAGCCCGGGTCGAGGACCCAGGTCAAGCCTGGTCCATGTGAACCGGAAGTGTATATATATATATATATATATATATATATATATATATATATATATATATATATATATTCATTTTGGAGGGTAATTTACCATAATACTTCCGTATAACTGCTATTTATAACGTTGGAGGAATATTTTGGTAAATTATATATTCCAACATCTATATTAGCCTATGGGAATATTTGTACCAAAATACTCCCAATATACAACACTTTTGGACGTTTTAAATGGTATTTTGATCATTTTGCTGAAAATTACCAAATTATCCTTATAACAACTATATTGTAAGAATATTGAGAGTAGTTTGGCACCTAAAATTCTTATAAATAGGGTATACTTCTTCCAAATACCATAATAAATTTCCTTTCCTCTTTTCAAATATTTACAAGAAATCTAGTGATATTCGATGAAGAGGCACAGAAACCTAATTGAGGCACAGAAAATGACTCCAATAGAAACCTAATTGAGGCCAGAAAATCTATGTAGGCATCTAGAAGTGTATATAGTATCTTGGATCTTCTTGAAAACGTTCATTTTTCAATATATACTATTATTGTTAGATGTGTATATTTAAAATATGCGACTTATATTTGAGCTTTTGCTTTTAGCCTATTTACAAAACAATTGTGCTGTTACCAAAAAAGCTTGAAGAGAGGCTGAAAACAAAAACTCATACATAATTTGTATAATTTTTTGATGCGACTTATGGTTGAGTTTCCGCTTTTAACCACTTTACAAACTTACAAAAAATTTGAAGAGACGTTGAAAGTATAAGTCCAAACATAAGTTGTATGACTTATGTAACAAAAATAATATATATTAAAATATTAGCATTATTTTTAATTATTAGCATAAAAATTTTCTTTAATATTATAGCCCATGTTTTTTAAAGTCCAAAGCAAATGTCATTCATTTAGGCTGTGTTTGATTGGGCTTTTTTCCATAGAAAATATTTCCATCACAGAATTTCCACCAATTGTAGTGTTTGATAGCTTAAATTTTCCATGGAATTATTTTCCAAAAAACTATCATTTTCCATATTTTCATCTAAAATGGTGGAAAATGAAACTTGTCCAACCCATAGGAAAATGTCATTTTCCATGGAAAATAACTATTTTTCGTGGAAAATAATGGCAATCAAACACCCAAATTAAGTTTTCCATGGACATTTTTTAAAATTCCATGGAATTTTTTTCCTAGGAAAATAATTCCATGGAATTAATTTCTTTTCCACATATTTTCCACCTTGCAATCAAACGCACCCTAAGATTTTTTTTTCTTCTACTGGCCAACTCCGATCCGACCCTAACTGGCCAAGCATGGCTCACTGCCCATCCGAGATCGGATTCGAGCTGGATTTAAATTTCCAAAACTCCGGACTAAGCTGGTCCGCCCGTCTCCTTCTCGAACTAAGCCCAGTTTGACCCAGAATCAGTAAAGCTTGGTCAACCTTGAACCCGAGCAGGCCTGACCCGACCCGAAACACACCTTAAATTGATGTAAACCAAAATAGGAATCCATGTAAAGACTTAGTCTTTTGGGAACATTTATCAAATGCCCAAAAATTGCAAAAAAATTATGAAAAACCCACCGCAAAATAACATTTTTATCGCGTGCCCAGAATTAGCGAAACATATATAAAAGAATGCGGAATGACCTTTTTGTCATTCTAATTTATTGAAAACATCCACGAAACCTATTGTTCAAAAAAGTTTCGATATTTTCTCTTCTTCCATACGCTGCTCACTTTCGAATCTAGGTTTTCTCCTCCAAAATCTTCAAACCTTACTTCAAAAACTCGTCAGTGACTCTCCATTCTCAATCTTCACACAATGTCGTCATTATCAGTTCCCACATCATCATCATCATCATCACCAACTGAAACCCCACTTCATCATCATCATCAGCATCAACTGGAACCCCACTTCATCATCATAATCATCAGCATCAACTGGAATCCCAGTTAGAGAAGAGAGCTGATGTGAAGAGAATTAAAACCTTTTTGTCATTCTCCGTGTTAAAATCACAGAAAATTAACATTCAAAAAAATAGAGAATGGCCTTTACACGTGTTAAATTGACGGAGAGTTGCCATTCTCCGTGTTAAAATGATAGAGAATGGTCATTCTCCGTGTTAAAATAACGGAGAATTGCCATTCTCCATGCTAAATCACGGGTAATCACTACCAGAATAAGTCATTTTAGCGACGCCTAAAGACGTCGCTAAAACGCCTAAAGACGTCGCTAAAATATTTTAGCGACGTCTTCCTCTTGTCGCGGAAATCTTAGTCGCTGTTTGGAAAGACGTCGCTGATCGTCGCCAACATCGACGTTTACCGACGCAAAATTACGTTGGTAATATACCGACGTTTACCGTCGTTTCGTCGATAAATAGCGACGTTTATGATGTCGCTATACGTTAGTATTTTTTGGGAAAATTACCAACGTTTATGATGTCGCTATGCGTCAGTATATCCTGGAGAATATTACCGACGTTTTGTGATGTCGCTATACGTCGGTATATCCTGGGAAAATGAGGTAAAATCCTGGAAAAGTTACCGACGTTTACCGACGCATACCGACAAAATGACGTCGCTATACGTCGGTATCCTGGCAATATATGCCAGTCTAGCGACGTCTACCGACGCATTTTGATGTCGGAAAGCGTCGGTAAACGTCGATAAATTTGAAAAAAATAAAAATAAATAAATTACAGTATGTAGTTTTCTCCACAGAATCATTTTCTTCCTGCAGTTTAATAACACTGAAACACAATACACAAGCATATTTTATCCCTGGGTTCGCCCCCTTCGGTGGAACACTCAACACCGGTAAATAAACATCCAAATGAAACGAATAACAACATAAAATAACCAAAGTCACACAACATATATAAACCAATATCCAAATTGTCATGGATCTACACAACCAATAACCAATGTATCTACACAACCAACAAACAAGTGTCACAAACAAATAGTAAACACAAACAAGTACTCAAATACTCAATACAAACAGTCCTAACTAGGACTACTGAGATCTGGAGCAGGAGGGGGCGCGCCGCGACGAAGGGCTAAGAAAAGCTCATAGTCCTTGTAACGCCCCAGTCCCAATACTTGAGACTATATATGTATCATGCCAGCTGTATACATACGAGTAAATATACGACTCGTATATATACATAAGCTGTAAATGTAGTAATCCAAGACAACTAAATCTCATCCACAAAGATAAATAATGATATAAAGCAACTTTGAGTTTGTCATGTACACAATAGTTGGGCGGAGACAAAGTCCACTACCAACCAAATTAAATATGGGAAAATATACAAGGAAAGAATTTAACAAGCGAGAGCAATGGCGAGTCCAAAGCAATCATCACGAAGGAAGGAATGGCCTTAGCTAGAGCACCTGCAAGAAATCACGAAACGCACACCTGGGAAAAACCAGGTCCTCAGAGGGACGTAACAAGACACATAATATCATGCCAATAACTAAATAATAAAAGCTCAACAGAAAAGTATGCATGAGTAAAGGTTCCTAACCATTCTATGTGTATTTCAATTTAGAGGACAACGTTCTACGCAGGGGCTGTCAAGCATGTAATAAAGAGTGGTCAACAAGTAGCTCATCCGAGACACTATCGGCGGATAACACGTAGCGCTCATCCGAGACACTATCTTCCAAATATGTAAAAAGTAGCCCCTACGCTAGTAGCTGTCCCTCCCCCCCCCAATGATACTATACGGTGTCGTAACCATGACACACAACACTGTCGTTTCCACCACACTGTTTTAATATAGATACTGTCAGTCTTCTAATCATGCATCTATTGACAGTTATTCCTACGCATGCGCACGGGGGATCAACCCACGCAAGTGACCTCTATATGATACTCACAACTCTCACATACAACTCGTGTACAATCGTGACAAGTCATGAGACACACTAAATTTGATGGTAGTCTCTTAACTCTAAGCCAATTTTTAAAAATTAATAATTTATCTCTATATAATTGAGAAAAAAACAATCTGAAAATAAACACAACTGCATGATATTGAGCAAAAAAAATTCAACAGTAAAGACAAGGTGTCTTGCCTGGTGTGTCGTCTGATGTGATGTGATAATCCGACAAGTCCGTTTGCCCATTAGCCATGGTCATGTGAAGGGGTCCGAGTTAACGAGAAAATAGGAAAAGCACAATTTATCACGACCACCATGATAATAATAATGGAAAATTACGGAGAAAGATACTTCGTACTGTTTTTAGAAAAATGCTTAAATACTTAAAATTATATTTTGGTAAAAAGCTTTAGATAATTACTTTAAAGTCTAAAAATCTTTTTAGGCAAAACTAAAATAAATATTTAGATAGTGAAACTATATTTTTATTAGCAAAAATAATTTAGATTAATTATTTTGAAAATTGTTTTATTATTTGAAAACTATATTTCTTACGTGTCAAAAATTTTTAGAAATTAATGAGTAATCTAGAAAAATTACCCTTAGGACTTAAGACCAATTTGAAAATATGGGACCAAGCCCAATTCAATATTTTACTACACGTATAATTTTTTGAAGATATATATAGATATTATTTTTATTAACAATAATAACAATATAGTAATAATAATTGTGAACCCGTAATTTCAGAAAAAAATTATTTGATTTTAATAGCTAATTATTAATTGTTAATTTAGGAATTTGTATTTTTAGAAATTATTAAAACTGGAAATTTTATCGAAATATATAATTTTCTAATTAATTAATATTAGATTAAAAATAATTTTTTGAATTAGTTAAACAATTAATTCTGGAGATTTTTGTCAAAAAATTATATTTTGCTAATAAATAAAATATTGTTTTCCAGTTAGGTTAAATATTAAATTAAATCTGTTAATTAAGAAAAAAACCATATTTTAGAAAATAAAGAATTATTTTCTGGATTTTGATTTTGACCCATCTGGATCTGAGACCCGAACCCATTTCCGAGTTCCGAACCCAAGTCCTAATCCAAACAAATATGTTTTTTTCGAAATCATTAATGGATATAATATTTATTGAGTTTCATAAAAAAAAAAATAATTTATATATTTTTCCTTTTAAAATTATTCTTAAAACTCTTTTATTTCCCTCGGATCAGTTTCCCAGCATTGAGTAAGGAATATTCATTCCTTAATAAATCTCTTAACTTCTCATTTTAACTCTCTCTCTCTCTCTGCGTTCTCTTTCTGAGAGGAACGGCCGACCCTCTGTTTCCGAACGGCCACCGCCGCCAACCTCCCGACTCCTCCTTTCACTTTCCGTAACCCCAAGAACAGATCCTATATAAACCCACAACTCTCTCATCTCTCCCTCTCTATCTCTCCACAAATCCCCTCCTCCACCTACCCGACCCCAAACGCACACCCTCCCTCTCCCCGAGCGTCCGGCGACTCCGGCCCACGGCGTCTCAGCCGCGCCCACGCCCCGTCGTTGACCGCCCCGTCGGCGTCTCCCCGCGTCAGCACCGAGCTGACCGCCGACCGCGCGACTCCCGAGGGCGCCGCCCCTCCAGCGCGTCAGAACCCTAGTCCGGCCGCTCCCCTCGCCTCCGGCCGTCCGCGCGCGAGCCTTCTCGCGGCGACCTCCCCGAGGACGACGCCTCCCCTGCGGTCGTCCGCGCCCCTCCCGCGGGCCGACAAACCGCCGGCCTCCTCCAGGCCGACGCCGTGCTCCGGCGACCCCCTGTGGCCGCTGCCCCTCTGGCCGAGCCACCCTCCGCGCGATCTCTCCCCGCGCGCGGTTCCGCCGTTGCCCGCCGCTGTCAGTGCTCCCCCCCCCCGTGCCCTAGCCCTCGCGGCCAGCGTCCGCAGCCGCTGTCAGCGGATCTCCGCTGCCCCGCTGCGCTGTCCAGCGCCCCGACCCTTCCCGCGGACTTCTCCGCGGTTCTTCGCTGTCCGTGCGCGTCTCCCTTCTGTGCGTGGCTGGATCTGGGATTCGCGACGTCGCTGTTCGGGATCTTCGACCTGCTGCCGAACTTAGTTTCGGATTATTCCCAAGTTTTTCCCGCGGCTCCCCGCCAACGGAATCTGGTAATTTCTGGATAATCACAGTAGTTCGTCCCCCGTAGAGTCGATGATGATAGATCGGTCCCCCGGTTCCCTCTCGGGAATCCGGTTAGCTGCGTTAGTATCATTTAGCTGCGTTAGATTATTTTCCGTGTTGCTTTGGTGAGATTTGGTTGGATTATGAGATTCCCGGACTTTTCGGGAATTATTCGGTGGAATTGGAAATTATGTCTGTGGTGTTGGAATTATTTTTGGTGGATATTCTGTGGACTATTTTGGGTTGTAAAATATTTGCAGGAGTTTGTTGGCGCACTTCCCAGTTTTGGGTTTGTCCCGAAATAGAGGAAGTGCTGCCCAAATTTTTACAAAAACTATATTTTATTGATTTCAAAACTGGCTTTCGAAAATGAATTTCTAAAACCGATTTTTCGGGCGACGACCGTACCGGTCTGTGGGCCCCGGCGAAATGCAAACGCACCGGTCCGACCGGACGTTGTGGTATTAGCCGAATTTTGAGGAATGGACCGAGTCTGAGACTCTTAGTTTCATTTTAATTATTTTTAATATTTAGGCTATTTATATTAGATATTTAATTCCTGCACTTTAATTATTTAATTTCAGTCATTTTCTCTTATTTAATGTAAAAGAAAATTGTACAGGGCATAAGCCCACCCTAGGACCAGTAGCTGTGCCCATGTATTTGTGTAGCGTAGTTTGTTTTCTTTTCTTTTCTGGTGGATGTAAATTTGGGTGGTTTGGATTGATTTCATATTCGTAGTTAGGACGTAATTTACGGCTTAAATACGAGT
This sequence comes from Iris pallida, assembly GCA_029216955.1. NCBI lineage: Eukaryota > Viridiplantae > Streptophyta > Magnoliopsida > Asparagales > Iridaceae > Iris > Iris pallida. The sequence continues at coordinate 15,622,005 of JANAVB010027195.1, forward strand.
TTAGCTAAAATAAATAAAATATTATTAATTCACTGTTTGTCACTAAAAGAAACTGTATTTTATATACATATTATGAAAACACAAAGTTTTTCCAAAAATTGTAATCGATTCTCGTGATTTTCCAAATAATCCAATTAACCGGTTAATCAACGCACGTAGTTGCGACGTAAACGTTAGCTGTAAATTAATACAACTTAAAACCTGACTAGGACTTACTACTAGAGATTGCAACTAGCACACTTAGTCTGGTTATTCAGGAATCTAAGTCGAGTTCTCAATTGTAGGAACTCGAAGTTACAACTGACGTTCCTCCTCGGTACCGACTCGTTCTTCCAGTCAATCTAATACAAGGCAAGTGCAGTTATGTCTATTTGGTAATTTATCTAGTAATTGTTTTATTGCAATTTTAAACCACATTGCTACACGGAACTCTCTCCTAGAGTTCGAATATTGACTCATTGATTGAATCTGATTGACTCGGGATATTGGGGGTAGTGTAGCGTCTATGACCAATACCCCTATATTGCATCATTGATTGTGCGAGCTGATTCCTCCTATACACGAGGATAGGCCGGACCGTATCATTAGGATATAATTGAATCATCCCAAGCCGGTCATAGTTCGTTACCTACTCAAATCACATTGTTTTCAATTGTAGAATTGTGAAAAATATTGTTAAAGTATTTCAAATTGTTTAACATTGCAAATTTCAAATTATTATTTGAATTATTGGATATTCGTAATTGTACTTTGCTCCCTCCTGACTGGAGACCCAACATTTTAGGTATCAATGATGAGGTTTTGTTACGCGATCCCAAGACGAGGAATTCGAGATTGCTGAGCTGTTTGCCTAGAGTTTTCTTTTATTCATGATGTATAAAAAAATGGTTTAAGTTGTATCTTTTATTTCATGTAAGTTTTAAATTTTCGAATGTTGAGTTGTGACAAATATAGTGTTGTTGTATGGTTACCTGCTACTGAACAGCTTACTGCCGCCGTCTCAACAACGGTGCAGGCTGGGCATGATCCGATTCGACCCAAGCAATTGGGACCGGGTCGTGACATGTTTTTAGTGGTGGCCCATGCAGGTCTGAACAACAACTTAGGAAAACATACCTAGAAACAATTAGAACACTAGAACATCAATTTGTCACAACATAGGACCGAAATATATTATAAATAAATATTTTTGTTTGATTATAGACTGGTAGGATACCTTGCTTATGTTTGGATCCTAAACCTTCCAGAGAATGACCATTGACAAGACCAATCCGGCTGGCAATGAGGTGTTATCTCCGGATCATACCCCATCTACTCAACCAAGTCCAGGGTTTATTCCCTCGCGGCTGATTGACCTTCCTCATAGTGCATCCAGTGAAGTTTTTCCTACACTGGCGATTCCTACCTCATCTCAAACTGAATTGCATTTCCCTGGTGGATTATTCATTTTGTTGCTCCACCAGTACCAGCAATCATCTTCCAAATGGTTGTCCTATTTCAAGAAACCCTGGAGTTCCAGAAAGCTCAAGATGAAGCCCAGCAGGAACAGATTTATCACGAGAGAAGACAAGAAGAACGTCATGATGTAGCCTTAGTTATCCCCAACCAAGTTAGAGCAGAACTTTTGTCCTAGGAATGATACCCTTGAAACTAGAAGATATTTTGGGTCCCATCAAGTACTCTACTTTTCGGCAGCCTTGTCGTAAGAAGCTATGGGCTTGTAACTATTGCAAGAGGCCTGGTCATCAGACCGTTAGTTGCCGCAAGAGTTTGGGACAATGTTTGGCACATGGATCTGCTAAACATCGGGTAAAGGACTGCCCCTTATCTTTCCATCAAACCATAGCTCCTAACCCAGCAACACCTGTTAGACCACAATCTAAGGACCCTTTTCCTATCCAGCAGACCCTGCCCCTTACAATAAGGCATGATTCAGACTCGAAGATCATAGAAGATGAAGGACCAGATCAATGAAGGCTCTAGGATTTATTCAGGGTGGAATTTCACCTTAAGGAACACCTATCTTGTTTTTGCCAAGAAGGATGGAACAACGGATGTGCATCGATTACCAGACACCAAAGAACAAGTATCCTCTGCCCGGATCGAGGATCTGTTTGATCTGGTTGTGTGGAATTAGGGTGTTTCGAAGTTTGACTTAAGATTTGACTACCATCATATCAAAGAGGACATTTCCAAGACGGCGTTCAAACACCAAGTATGGATAGTTTTCTTTGGTCAGGACGTTAGACTGACAAATGCTTCTGCTGTGTTCATGAATCTCATGAACAGAGATTTTCATGAGTATTTGAATCAGTTTATCTTCTCCATAGATAACCTTCTGGTATATTTGAAGACTGAAGAAGAGCATGAAGAACACCTGAGGAAGTTTTGGAAACTTTGAGGAAAAAGAAGTTTTATGGTAAGTTATCTGAACGTGGATCTTTGACAAGGTGGACTTTTGGCCATGTTGTCAAGAGAAGAAAATTTCGATGGAAGCTGCTGATGAAGAGTGGTATACTCCAAGTTCAATTCGAAGTTTCTTGAACTTGGCCGGCTACTATCAAAAGTTCGTGAAAGTTTTCGCCAAGATTGCTGAGCCAATGACGAAGCACACTTGGAAGAATGAAGAGTTCATCTGAACGAAAGTTTGCCAAGCGGCATTGAGGAGCTGAAGAAGAGACTTACCACTACACCAATCCTCGCGCTACCCGCAGGAACCGGTGGGTTCTCAATTTACTGTAATACCTCTGGAAGAGGACTGGGTTGCGTTCTTCAACAACATGGGAAAGTATTGTTTACACGTGTAGGCAACTACAGACTCATGAGAAGAATCATCCCACGCCTAATTTGGAATTTGCTGCAATTATCTTTACTTTGAAACTATGGAAACATGATTTTTATGGAAAGGGAGTGAAAACTTATACGGACTACAAAAGTCTGAAATATGTCTTCACTCAGAAAGGGCTGAATGTTAGACTAAGAAGATGGCTGAAGCAGATGAAGGATTTCGACATCAACTTGCAGTACCATTCAGGTAAGGCTAATGTGGTCGCTGTTGCACTTGGTCGATACTGATGGCGAATTCTTAACCAGGACTAGCACCTGCTAGAAGACATCGAGAAGTTTGGACTGGGTTATACTACCCGGAGATAGAGGACGGAGCTGGATGTGAATCAGTATTGATGAAGTTCGAGGCTGAGGGATAAAAAAAATCAAGAGGACGTAGTTTCAAAACGAGGCACTTTGGGCTTAGAGATCAAGTGTGGCAGAACACTTGAGGTTCTAAATTAATCAGTATTGGAACTCTGAAGAATGGTACGAGACTTTGCGTATCGGCTGACAAACGGAGGAACGAGTTGATGAAAGAAATGCACCAGTCGCAGTATTCCATAAATTCAGGAGATAATAGATGTATCGGAATATGCCTCCATTGATTGGTGTTATGGAATAAAGAAGGACAATTCCAGGTATAGGATTAGAGGTGAATTTGTCAACATGAGGAATTTAGCAAGAGAACAACAAACTTGTTGAAGCTGCTGGACAATCGGAGTGGAAGTAGAAGCGTATAACAATGAACTTTGAGTAAGGATTGCCTTGTTCCAAGGAGGGAAGGGCACCAATTGGATTTTAGTAAACCGACTGACTAAGTCAGCACACTTTATTCCTTTCAAAGTTGGTTATCCACTAAGAAGTTGGCGGCATTGTACGAGAAGCACATCTACCGGATTCATGGAGTACCGCGGGACGAGCAAGCAGAGAGGTCAATCCAGACGCTTGAAGATGTATTGGATTTTGCGTCTCGGAATTTGGTAGGTCTTGGGAAGACCAAATTGCATTTGGTGAAGTTTCTCCTACCAGAGGAACAATCAGTTTTGACGGAGCGGAAATTGAGGCCAGTAACATCAGGCCATTTGGAGTTTAAGACGCGTAGGAAGTAGCATACTAGTTAGCTCTACCAGCTAATCTTGAGAGTGTGCAACGTCTTCTACGTCAAGCTCAGACACTACATCTCGGATCCGAGTCACGTTTTGGATATTCAGAACTGAAGATTGGAATCACCTTTCAGTGCCAGAGAAATCAGTTGCAAGTCTAGTCAGAGATGAGAAGAAATCAGATTTTGAGCCATCACTTAAACTCCTTCCTTATCTTTCTTTTCCGTTCTAAATTAGACTAATGCTGCTAAGTTAGCCTAGTTTTGCAAGCTATCTCTTTAATCAAGCTTGATCATGACGGTATTGGGTGCACCCACTAATATATTGTCTAATCAGGACCGGTGCATGATGGTCTGATCAACCTCGTGTACTTTGGTTCGCTTTTGTATTTTTCTGCGTGGATGATATCATAAATAAAAACTTGTCCCTAAATTGTCTTATCCACGACTGCCTTGAAATTCTTATTGTTGGACCTGAGTTACGGGCGTGGTACCCGTAGCCGTTTGTATTCCTACCCTACTCTTAAATTTCGAGGACGAAATTTTCTAAGGAGGAAAGGTTGTGAAACCGTAATTTCAGAAAAAAATTATATTTGATTTTAATAGCTAATTATTAATGTTAATTTAGGAATTTGTATTTTTAGAAATTATTAAAACTGGAAATTTTATCGAAATATATATTTTCTAATTAATTATATAGATTAAAATAATTTTTTGAATTAGTTAAACAATTAATTCTGGAGATTTTGTCAAAAAATTATATTTTGCTATAAATAAATATTGTTTTCCAGTTAGGTTAAATATTAAATTAAATCTGTTAATTAAGAAAAAAAAAATTTTAGAAATAAAGAATTATTTTCTGGATTTTGATTTGACCCATCTGGATCTGAGACCCGAACCCATTTCCGAGTTCCGAACCCAAGTCCTAATCCAACAAATATGTTTTTTCGAAATCATTAATGGATATAATATTTATTGAGTTTCATAAAAAAAAAAAAAAGATAATTTAATATATTTTTCCTTTTAAAATTATTCTTAAAACTCTTTTATTTCCCTCGGATCAGTTTCCAGCATTGAGTAAGGAATATTCATTCCTTAATAATCTCTTAACTTCTCATTTTAACTTCTCTCTCTCTCGCGTTCTCTTTCTGGAGGAACGGCCGACCCTCTGTTTCCGAACGGCCACCGCCGCCAACCTCCCGACTCCTCCTTTCACTTTCTGTAACCCCAAGAACAGATCCTATAAACCCACAACTCTCTCATCTCTCCCTCTCTATCTCTCCAAATCCCCTCCTCCACCTACCCGACCCCAAACGCACACCCTCCCTCTCCCCGAGCGTCCGGCGACTCCGGCCCACGGCGTCTCAGCCGCGCCCACGCCCCGTCGTTGACGCCCCGTCGGCGTCTCCCCGTCAGCACCCGAGCTGACCGCCGACCGCGCGACTCCCGAGGGCGCCGCCCCTCCAGCGCGTCAGAACCCTAGTCCGGCCGCTCCCCTCGCCTCCGGCCGTCCGCGCGCGAGCCTTCTCGCCGACGACCTCCCCCGAAGACGACGCCTCCCCTGCGGTCGTCCGCGCCCCTCCCGCGGGCCGACAAACCGCCGGCCTCCTCCAGGCCGACGCCGTGCTCCGGGGACCCCCTGTGGCCGCTGCCCCTCTGGCCGAGCCACCCTCCGCGCGATCTCTTCCCACGCGCGGTTCCGCCGTTGCCCCGCGCTGTCAGTGCTCCCCCGCCCGGTGCCCTAGCCCTCGCGGCCAGCGTCCGCAGCCGCTGTCAGCGGATCTCCGCTGCCCCGCTGCGCTGTCCAGCGCCCCGACCCTTCCCGCGGACTTCTCCGCGGTTCTTCGCTGTCCGTGCGCGTCTCCCTTCTGTGCGTGGCTGGATCTGGGATTCGCGACGTCGCTGTTCGGGATCTTCGACCTGCTGCCGAACTTAGTTTCGGATTATTCCCAAGTTTTCCCGTGGCTCCCCGCCAACGGAATCTGGTAATTTCTGGATAATCACAGTAGTTCGTCCCCCGTAGAGTCGATGATGATAGATCGGTGCCCCGGTTCCCTCTCGGGAATCCGGTTAGCTGCGTATAGTATCATTTAGCTGCGTTAGATTATTTTCCGTGTTGCTTTGGTGAGATTTGGTTGGATTATGAGATTCCCGGACTTTTCGGGAATTATTCGGTGGAATTGGAAATTATGTCTGTGGTGTTGGAATTATTTTTGGTGGATATTCTGTGGACTATTTTGGGTTGTAAAATATTTGCAGGAGTTTGTTGGCGCACTTCCCAGTTTTGGGTTTGTCCCGAAATAGAGGAAGTGCTGCCCAAATTTTTACAAAAACTATATTTTATTGATTTCAAAACTGGCTTTCGAAAATGAATTTCTAAAACCGATTTTTCGGGCGACGACCGTACCGGTCTGTGGGCCCCGGCGAAATGCAAACGCACCGGTCCGACCGGACGTTGTGGTATTAGCCGAATTTTGAGGAATGGACCGAGTCTGAGACTCTTAGTTTCATTTTAATTATTTTTAATATTTAGGCTATTTATATTAGATATTTAATTCCTGCACTTTAATTATTTAATTTCAGTCATTTTCTCTTATTTAATGTAAAAGAAAATTGTACAGGGCATAAGCCCACCCTAGGACCAGTAGCTGTGCCCATGTATTTGTGTAGCGTAGTTTGTTTTCTTTTCTTTTCTGGTGGATGTAAATTTGGGTGGTTTGGATTGATTTCATATTCGTAGTTAGGACGTAATTTACGGCTTAAATACGAGTTTAGCTAAAATAAATAAAATATTATTAATTTACTGTTTGTCACTAAAAGAAACTGTATTTTATATACATATTATGAAAACACAAAGTTTTTCCAAAAAATTGTAATCGATTCTCGTGATTTTCCAAATAATCCAATTAACCGGTTAATCAACGCACGTAGTTGCGACGTAATCGTTAGCTGTAAATTAATACAACTTAAAACCTGACTAGGACTTACTACTAGAGATTGCAACTAGCACACTTAGTCTGGTTATTCAGGAATCTAAGTCGAGTTCTCAATTGTAGGAACTCGAAGTTACAACTGACGTTCCTCCTCGGTACCGACTCGTTCTTCCAGTCAATCTAATACAAGGCAAGTGCAGTTATGTCTATTTGGTAATTTATCTAGTAATTGTTTTATTGTAATTTTAAACCACATTGCTACACGGAACTCTCTCCTAGAGTTCGAATATTGACTCATTGATTGAATCTGATTGACTCGGGATATTGGGGGAGTAGTGTAGCGTCTATGACCAATACCCCTATATTGCATCATTGATTGTGCGAGCTGATTCCTCCTATACACGAGGATAGGCCGGACCGTATCATTAGGATATAATTGAATCATCCCAAGCCGGTCATAGTTCGTTACCTACTCAAATCACATTGTTTTCAATTGTAGAATTGTGAAAAATATTGTTAAAGTATTTCAAATTGTTTAACATTGCAAATTTCAAATTATTATTTGAATTATTGGATATTCGTAATTGTACTTTGCTCCCTCCTGACTGGAGACCCAACATTTTAGGTATCAATGATGAGGTTTTGTTACGCGATCCCAAGACGAGGAATTCGAGATTGCTGAGCTGTTTGCCTAGAGTTTTCTTTTATTCATGATGTATAAAAAAATGGTTTAAGTTGTATCTTTTATTTCATGAAGTTTTAAATTTTCGAATGTTGAGTTGTGACAAATATAGTGTTGTTGTATGGTTACCTGCTACTGAACAACTTACTGCCGCCGTCTCAACAACGGTGCAGGTTGGGCATGATCCGATTCGACCCAAGCAATTGGGACCGGGTCGTGACAATAATACTACTAATAATAATAATGATAATGATAATATTAGTAATAAAAATAATACAACTCTAAATAATAATAATAATAATAATGATAATAATAATAATAAGAATAATGATAATAATGATAACAGTAATAATAATATTAAAACTAATTATTATATTAATAATAATGATAATGATTAAAAATTTCTCTTTAACAAAACCTTATCCCCAAAATTTCAGTAAGTGAGAGAGAGAGACTGAAGAGGAAGGAAACGCGCGCTTACCGAGGAGCTTGGCCGACGGTTCTGGGCGGCGCGGCGAGGGTCGCGTAGTCGACAGCGCGCCGCTCGCGGAGAGATGAGGCCCTGGGGCGGCGACGGACGCACGGGAAGGCGCCGGTGGTGAGGATCGACGGTGGAGTTCTCCGGAGAGGTCGGCGGCGAGACTTACGGCGGCGGAGTGGTCCTGCGAGGGAGGAAGCACGAAGTAGTAGAAGGAAGCGGGAGGCGGCAGGTCCTGGTCGGGCGGAGGGCTCGGGTTCAGCGGAGGGCGGCCGCCGCAGGGATGCGCGGCGATGTCGGGGACGCCGGAGGGGGAGCGGCGCTCGGAATGGTCTCCGGCGCGGCGAGCGCACTCGCGGGGACCGCGGCGGAGGAAGGCGCGGTCGGCCTCGAGCGGCGATGCGGAATCGTCAGTGGGCGAAGGGGTTTTTGGCTGTCGGAGGGGAGAGAGGTCAATCTGGGGCGAGGAGTTTGTACGAGGCCAGCGATCGCGTGGTGTCACCGGGATCGGCGCCGGACCTGGGTGGTGCGGCCTGACGGGGTTAGGTATGGTTTTTCTCCTTTATTTTTGTGTGGTGGTGGTGGTAACGGTGGTTGGTGGCGGTGACGGAGACGGAGAGCCGGTAGCGTTGGGGTGCCGCAGTGGTGGTTGGTGTGGTCGAAGGTGGTGGTGGCTAGGTCGGAGATCGGCAGGAAGCAGTGGTGATGTCGGGGACGGATGCTGGTGGTGGTGCGTGGTGGAGTGGTTAGGCAGCTGTCGTGTCGTCGTGTCGAAAAATGTCCGGCACGACCTGGATGGGTGTCCGGGGTTGTCGGACACGGAAGAAATTGTAAATGTAAAAAGAAAGAAAAAAATAGTGGAATGGGTGGTGATGGACATGGACACGGTGCACAACACGATGAGATATTTGTGGAAGATCAATTGGGGAGACAAATAATATGGAGGAGTACCTGCCTATTTATAGGGTGTGGGAATTCCCATTTGGATAGGATTAGGAGTAGTTTAAATTCTCCCGTAGATAATACCGCTTATTTAATTTAAAACAATTAAATCCAAATATAGTTCGAATCTAGATAATCCTATCTATTTAAATAAGGGTATTAAATTAAATCAACAAATTTAAAATTTAAAATATCACGACAATTAAACATTTAATCAACCAAGTTTCAAAATACCCTTTTTATTGATAATAATAAAATAAATAATTTCGAAAATCAAATTTATGCATGAATAATAATTTCGAAAACCAAATATATGCATGAATTAAATAAATAATAATTTCGAAAATCAAATATATGCATGAATTAAATAAATAATTTTGAAAATCAAATATATATACATGAATTAAATAAATAAATAATTTTGAAAATCAAATATATATACATGAATTAAATTTTCATGTACCTCAGTGCAATTAGAATATTTACGAAAATATAATTTTTCGAAATACTACTTATATTTATAAAGTAAATTAGCCTTTTTATGATAATTAGTTAAAATAAAGTTTGGACGAAATTCGTACAACGTACCTCGTACCAAACTATTTACCTTATACTATTTAAATAAAATTAAATCGAGATTTAAAATGGCCACAAAAATTTCAAATATATTTTCCAAAATAATTTTGAAAATAATAAATATTTTTTAAATATCTTTTTGAATAATAAAATATTAATATTAATAAAATTTGAAATATATTAATTTAAATTAATGTATCTCATTTGCAAGGAATATTTGCATAAAATAAACCTTAAGTACAATACAAATAATTATTATCTATATAAAAATATTTTACTAAAAATATGTACGCTCGCACATATTCGCACTCGTCGAGCAATTACGAAAAACGAAATTTCGCGCACGACGTACAATACGACTACGCGACGTACAATACAAAAATTTTAAATCGGTACCAAAATTAATAATAAAATATAGTAGAAATTTATGGGTTTTACAACCTATCCAACTTAAAAGAATTTTGTCCTCGAAATTAAGAATAAGTAGGGGGTGAGAAGGTATAAGGGGTATGACATGTCTTCGGGTGAGGCAAAGAAATAACGCCTTAACATAAACAAGCAATTAGTAGGTCACGATGGTAGGGTTAGGATCAAGGGAAAAGACGAATAGTTTTAGGATGGGGATATAGCCACGGGTTGGTAATGGCTAATTACAGTGGTCATAAGTGATCGGACAACTAAAGGGGATACTCGGTACGAGGGATTTTGGCCTTCTAAAATAGGTGGAAGACGAAAGCGATAAAGGGTTCCAAAGGTGAATTTATTGAATACGAATACGTGGTTCAAAGGTGACCAAAAAATTTTAAAAAAGAATTTTCAAGACAGTCGTGGATGGGACTCTAAAGGACAAGTTTAGCTATGTCCCCATCCACGTAGAGCGATAGATAAAAGCGAACCAAAGTGCACTTGGTTGATTAGACCATTATGCACCGGTTCTGAGTAGACAATACGTTAGTGGGAGTGACCCAATTAACATATGCCTTGGACAAGCTCGATAAGGAATAAGCTTGCAAAAACTAGGCTACATTAGCATCATTAGTCAAAATGGTAAATACATAGGCACGAGAGATTAAGATTTAAAGAAGGTAGAATGATTCTAAGTCATACAGTCGTCTTATAGTCTTCTTGTCCAAGTCCTTGGTTGGCTAGACGGGTTAGGTCCTCTAGATTCTAGGATCTAAATAAGCTTGCTAATATAGGTCACTAGGTCAAAGGGGTTGCTAGTTCATAAGGCTAGTTCATAAGGTATTCTACCCAACTTAAAGAATTTAACTAATGGTGTGATAGGTCCAGCAATCAAGATAAAATGCAAGGTTAAGCATGTAAGGATTTAAGTAGAACAAGAATCACATATCGGGTTGAAAGAATCGAGTCGAGGTCGAGTCTCAACTATAGTTTAAAGTATATTGATTTCACGGTAGGGATTTGAGTCCAGTCATTTTGACCCGAAAGTCGCAATATGAAATTAAAGTACAAAGGACGTATTTTAGTGGCACGTGATATACCTACATGAAGGTGGGCTCGTCTAGGTCTTACATATGAAAGTTGTGGGAAGGAAAAGTCTAGTATTGTGCTCCAAATATCAAAGTCACGATAGGGACACCAAAGAACTAAAAGTAGAAAGTGGGAGTTAATGAGATAATGATCAACGAACCAAATTAATGACCGAGCTAAAGCATGAAATAAAGATAACTTAGATTCTAACAAATCAAGGTAAAATAAATTAGGAGTACAGTTTCTAGGGATATGATAGCCACTTAGATGGTGTCTGATCAAGGAACAATCTAATCATTTCTCAAGTTTTAAATGATTAGATGGTCATGACAAAAGATCTAGAATTGAAAGAAGGTCGAGTAAGTCAAAAGATATGTTCATCGGTTTGGTCGATGACTAACTATACTTGTGTATATGCAATATCATAATCATAGGTGGCATGACAATCTAATGTACAATACTTCTATCTCACTGGGTGACCTTCCTTGCTTCTTGGTCCTCTACCAATATGATCTAATCTAAATTTTAAGTTTCTCGAAATTTCTCAATAAAATTTTCAAGATACTCCACCATAATTACCAATTATCTTAGACTGTCAAGTTTAATTTAAATCTCTAATCAATCTCGAAATAGTCCTTGTATATCGCAAAATGAACATACATTTTTTTTACTAAAAATTTAAATATCCAAAATCAAGGCTTTAAACTCGAAATAACTCTATAAATCATAGATCATAGGACAAAATTTGAATTTTGAATTTTTCCTTCAAAGTCGATATCTTCCAATTTTTTTTTAAATTTTTTTTCCATCATCTCTTTAAAATTTAATAAACTTTATAAATCGTACGCGCAATTTAAAACCTCAAGTTCTCTCCCTTCTAAACTTTCATCTCTCTAGTCGTCTAGAAAATCATATTTTAAACTCTTTAAGTAATCTCGAGATAAACTCTATCATATTACAATCCAAACTTAAGTTAACTGTAAATCAAGTGTCACAATATAACTATTTCACAATTTCAAAATTCATAAAAAATCTGCTTTCTCGGTCTAGCTATCCTTTTGTGTATACCACCTTGTAAATTTAAAGTAAAATTTCAACTATCCTTTGATGGCGGTAATATGCTACTACCCAACTAATCCCTATGATCATATCTCTAGGAAAAATAAATGTCTTTATACTCAAATATAACCTCAATGGATATTAATTGTCAATGCAATCTATCCAGCCATGTGTTTAGCCTATGGGCATATACTAGTGTAGTCAAAACACGAAACTAAGAAATTTACGGTAGAAGGAGTCAAGCAAGATGCAAATCAAGGAGAGCGAACGAGAGTTCAAAATTTGAAGTCAAGAAATGATGTCAAGTAGGTGGATGAGATTCCTAGATTCTAATCCTATATTGCAGGCTCACATCGATAAAATTACATAACCGAAGTGACAAACTCGACCTGCATGGGCCACCACAAAAACATGTAACGCCCCAGTCCCAATACTTGAGACTATATACGTATCATGCCAGCTGTGTACATACGAGTAAATATACGACTCGTATATATACATAAGCTGTAAATGTAGTAATCCAAGACAACTAAATCTCATCCACAAAGATAAATAATGATATAAAGCAACTTTGAGTTTGTCATGTACACAATAGTTGGGCGGAGACAAAGTCCACTACCAACCAAATTAAATATGAGAAAATATACAAGAAAAGAATTTAACAAGCGAGAGCAATGGCGAGTCCAAGAGCAATCATCACGAAGGAAGGAATGGCCTTAGCTAGAGCACCTGCAAGAAATCAGGAAACACACCTGGGGAAAAACCAGGTCCTCAGAGGGACGTAACAAGACACATAATATCATGCTAATAACTGAATAATAAAAGCTCAACAGAAAAGTATGCATGAGTAAAGGTTTCTAACCATTCTATGTGGATTTCAATTTAGAGGACAACGTTCTACGCAGGGGCTGTCTCAAGCATGTAATAAAGAGTGGCCAACAAGTAGCGCTCATCCGAGACACTATCGGCCGGGTAACACGTAGCGCTCATCCGAGACACTATCTCCCAAAATGTGTAAAAAGTAGCCCCTACGCTAGTAGCTGTCCCCTCCCCCCCCCCAATGATACTATACGTGTGTCGTAACCATGACACACAAACACGTGTCGTTTCCACCACACTGTTTTAATATAGATAACTGTCAAGTCTTCTAATCATGCATCTATTGACAGTTATTCATACGCATGCGCACGGGGGATCAGGCCACACGCAAGTGATCTCTATATGATACTCATAACTCTCACACACAACTCGTGTACAATCGTGGCAAGTCAATGAGACACACTAAATTTGATGGTAGTCTCTTAACTCTAAGCTAATTTTATAAAATATAATAATTTGTATCTACATATAATTTAGAAAGAAACAATCTTGAAAATAAACACAACATGCATGATATTGAGAAAAAAATTAAACAGTAAAGGCAAGGTGTCTTGCCTGGTGTGTCGTCTGATGTGATGTGATAATCCGACAACTCCTGTTTGCCCATTAGCCATGGTCAATGTGAAGGGGTCCGAGTTCACGAGAAAATAGAAAAAGCACAATTTAGTCACGACCAACCTTGATAATAATAATGGAAAATTACGGAGAAAGATACTTCGTACTGTTTTTAGAAAAATGCTCAAATACTTAAAAATATATTTTTGGTAAAAATAGCTTTAGATAATTACTTTAAAGTCTAAAAATTTTTTTACGCAAAAACTAAGTAAAATAAAATATTTAGATAGTGAAACTATATTTTTATTAGCAAAAATAATTTAGATTAATTATTTTGAAAATTGTTTTATTATTTGAAAACTATATTTCTTACGTGTCAAAATATTTTTAGAAATTAATGAGTAATCTAGAAAAATTACCCTTAGGACTTGAGACCAATTTGAAAATAATATGGGACCAAGCCCAATTCAATATTTGTACTACACGTATAATTTTTAGAATATATATAGATTTTTTTTATTAACAATAATAACAATAATAGTAATAATAATACTACTAATAATAATAATGATAATGATAATATTAGTAATAAGAATAATACAACTCTAATTAATAATAATAATAATAATAATGATAATAATAATAGTAAGAATAATGATAATAATGATAACAGTAATAATAATATTAAAACTAATTATTATATTAATAATAATGATAATGATTAAAAATTTCTCTTTAACAAAACCTTATCCCCAAAATTTCAGTAAGTGAGAGAGAGAGAGAGACTGAAGAGGAAGGGCGCGCGCGCTTACCGAAGAGCTTGGCCGGCGGTTCTGGACGGCGCGGCAAGGGTCGCGGAGTCGACAGCGTGCCGCTTGCGGAGAGACGAGGCCCTGGGGCGGCGACGGACGCACGGGAAGGCGCCGGTGGTGAGGATCGACGGTGGAGTTCTCCGGAGAGGTCGGCGGCGAGACTTACGGCGGCGGAGTGGTCCTGCGAGGGAGGAAGCACGGAGGAGTAGAAGGAAACGGGAGGCGGCAGGTCCTGGTCGGGCGGAGGGCTCGGGTTCAGCGGAGGGCGGCCGCCGCAGGGATGCGCGACGAAGTCGGGGACGCCGGAGGGGGAGCGGCGCTCGGAATGGTCTCCGGCGCGACGAGCGCACTCGCGGGGACCGCGGCGAAGGAAGGCACGGTCGGCCTCGAGCGGCGGTGCGGAATCGTCAGTGGGCGAAGGGGTTTCCGGCTGTCGGAGCGGAGAGAGGTCGATCTGGGGCGAGGAGTTTGCACGAGGCCAGCGATCGCGTGGTTTCGCCGGGATCGACGCCGGACCTGGGTGGTACGGCCTGACGGGGTTAGGTCTTGTTTTTCTCCTTTATTTTTGTGTGGTGATGGTGGTGGTAACGGTGGTTGGTGGCGGTGACGGAGACGGAGAGCCGGTAGCGTTGGGGTGCCACAGTGGTGGTTGGTGTGGTCGAAGGTGGTGGTGGCTAGGTCGGAGATCGGCAGGAAGCAGTGGTGATGTCGGGGACGGATGCTGGTGGTGGTGCGTGGTGGAGTCGGTTAGGCAGCTGTCGTATCGTCGTGTCGGGAAATGTCCGGCACGACCTGGATGGGTGTCCGGGGTTGTCGGACACGGAAGAAATTGTAAATATAAAAAGAGAGAAAAAAATAGTGGAATGGGTGGTGATGGACACGGACACGGTGCACAACACGATGAGATATTTGTGGAAGATCAATTGGGGAGACAAATAATATGGAGGAGTACCTGCCTATTTATAGGATGTGGGAATTCCTATTTGGATAGGATTAGGAGTAGTTTAAATTCCCCCGTAGATAATGCCGCTTATTTAATTTAAAACAATTTAATCCAAATCTAGTTCGAATCTAGATAATCATATCTATTTAAATAAGGGCTATTAAATTAAATCAACAAAATTAAAATTTAAAATTTAAAATATCACGACAATTAAACATTTAATCAACCAAGTTTCAAAATACCCTTTTTATTGATAATAATAAAATAAATAATTTCAAAAATCAAATTTATGCATGAATAATAATTTCGGAAACCAAATATATGCATGAATTAAATAAATAATAATTTCGGAAATCAAATATATGCATGAATTAAATAAATAATTTCAAAAATCAAATATATATACATGAATTAAATAAATAAATAATTTTGAAAATCAAATATATATACATGAATTAAATTTTCATGTACCTCAGTGCAATTAGAATATTTACGAAAATATAGTTTTTCGAAATACTACTTATATTTATAAAGTAAATTAGCCTTTTTATGATAATTAGTTAAAATAAAGTTTGGACGAAATTCGTGCAACGTACCTCGTACCAAACTATTTACCTTATACTATTTAAATAAAATTAAATCAAGATTTAAAATGGCCACAAAAATTTCAAATATATTTTCCAAAATAATTTTCAAAATAATAAATATTTTTTAAATATCTTTTTGAATAATAAAATATTAATATTAATAAATTTTGAAATATATTAATTTAAATTAATGTATCTCATTTGCAAGGAATATTTGCATAAAATAAACCTTGAGTACAATACAAATAATTATTATCTATATAAAAATGTTTTACTAAAAATATGTACGCTCGCACATATTCGCACTCGTCGAGCAATTATGAAAAATGAAATTTCGCGCACGACGTACAATACGACTACGCGACGTACAATACAAAAATTTTAAATCGGTACCAAAATTAATAATAAAATATAGTAGAAATTTAGGGGTTTTACTGTCCTCCTGTGAAATCGACACCGATGAAAGAGGTAGTGACGTCGGTGGAGTCGGTATCGATGAAGAAGGCAGTAGGACCGGCGGAGTCGACGACGATGAAGGCGCACCCGGAGGACGATAACGCTCCAACGCTGCAAGTCGTTGGTGGTATGAATCCATGGTAGATAACATTCTATCATTGCTATCAGCCACCAAACCTGCACCAATCTCAGCCTCTCGTCCATGGACATCGGTGATGCCTGCAGATCCATCATGCTGCGCTCTGTCGACGCTCTAAGATCAGTGTCGCTCCGCTCTGTCCGCTCAGTCACATTCCTGAGCTCCATAATGCGGTGATCGAGCGCATCCAATCGTGCTATAAGTGCAGGCTCGTCCGACAGGTGCTGAGACTGGTCCTGAATCCGTCGTAACAGCTCGTCACGGAGAGACTCCATCATCTGGTGGACTCGGACAAACTCCTGGGATGGCTGTGGACCATGCACACTAGTAGGGGATGCCCTAGAGGACTGGGTCGTAACTAGGGCGCCATAGGATCCCGTATCGTAGTACATACCCCTGCGGAGGCCACCAGTGGTGGTCATCCACAGCTCGTCCATCGACGGAGCTTGAGTGGGCTGCGAGGAAGTACCGTCCTCTCCCACAGTAGGTGCACTAGCAGTCGCCCGGTCCCGAAACCTCTGATACTCGACCTAGAAAGTATGGATAGTACTCTATGATTTCTAATCTCTAATTAATGTACTTATTATTACTAACTACATAAATATTTATTTGCATGCATATTTACTAAGTTATATTAAAATTAACACGAAGTATTATAATTAACAAATAGTATTGTAATACTAACATAGGTCTGCTCGGCCCTCTCGTCAATAAGGCCCTCGCCCTTCCGATAGGTGGCCAGGAAGACGGTCACCATGTCAGCGTTACCGACCTTCCTTACCTGTAATTAAATATATTATCTTAGTAATAATTTATCGGATTTGTATTAAAATAATATTTTTGAAAGAAAAATACATACCATACGACGGAAATATTTCGTCATCGGAATCGACCCACCGCACCTCTTCGAGGCATGCTACCTAGCCGCCTTGGCCTTCTCCGACTTTTCCTTGTACCTTGGCTCGTTGAATCGAGCCTTCATCGCATCCCACTGATCAGGGGTGATCCAACCTTGGATCGGCTTTCCGGTACGATCACGAGCCTTATGATCATTAATAGCGTCGCGGATCAGCTTAGCAGCGACAGCAAGAAACATCCCCTCGATCAGCTCGACCCGGTGCGGTAGATAGAAAAATATATCCTAGAAGTGTACGCAAACCAAATATTTATCTGTTATATATAATATGTGTTTTCCATAAATAAATTCACTTTATTTATTTTGTATCTGAGAAAATTACAACTGTAGGAATCTAATCTAGAAGACGATTACTTTATCCCTTGGACGATGCGATGAAGAAGACTCGAACTTTGAAGAACTTGGACAGCAACTGGGCAATCTCTCTGTTCTCTCTGAAATTGACGGTGTCTCTGATGAAGATGAAGAAACTCTCTTTTATAGAGTTCAGGATTGTTTGCCATTAAAATTGTTTTGATTGAAATTTTAATACAAACAGAACAGTGATACAATATAGGACTTAGATGTAGTCCTAGGAGTACACTTTTGTTTAAGCTGGGTCCTTAGTGCCAATGGAGCGAGTGGTAATGCGTTGACTCCATTGACCGGCTGACGACGGTTATCGGTTCTCTGAAGGTGTTGATTGCTCTGGGTGCTGGAGCTTTCTGGTTGTGAAATTCCATGCTTCTACAAGACCCCCTTCAAAGTTTTCAAAACTTTTGAATAAGTTTTGGAATACTTTGAATAAGAAACATGGAGTTCAGGGCGCATGATTTCTGGGAGCATGCCTGTTCGGGCGTATGCTCTTCTCAGTTAATGATGATGGTGCCTCGGTAACTAAAAAGATTAATGATGATCTTTTGATTTTATTTGCTGCTATCCTTGCACAGAACCCGAGGCGATGGCTGAGATCACACGTCATCTGTTCACGCGTGCGACCAAGCCCTATAAATAGGTAAGAGTTGGAGAGAGAAAGGGTTCTTCTTCTCTGTGCCTCTGCTTCTTTAGAGTTTCTTCTTCAAAACTCTAACTTCTCCTTCCTCGAGAGAATGGCTCCCAAGACTCCTCGCGGTGCTGCCGGCAAGGGGAAGGAGAAAGCGAAGGAGTCTGTCGATGAGGATGTACCTATCACTCTTGCGACTCTTGCCGACGTTCGTCCTGAGGTGACAGGTGGGTTTCGTCTCTGCTTTGGGCCCTGTGCCCTAACTGCCGATGCGTATAGACTTCGGTCTTTGATGATACGCCGAGGTTCTATCCTGCCGACGTGCATAGGTTTATACCTCTATCATGCACCGAGGTTTTAATGGCTGACGCGCATGGGTTTTATTCCCTGAAGATGCGCCGAAGCCTTTGCTGACGCGCATGGGCTCACGCTCTGATAATGCGCCGAAGCTCCAATGCCAACGCGCATGGGCTTACGTCCTGATGATGCGCCGAGACATGCTGACGCGCATGGGCCTATGCCCTGATGATGCGCCGAAGCAGATGCGCATGGGTTCATACCCTGGCAATGCGCCAGTCTGCTTGACATATTTTGTCTTTATGCCTGACTTCCACTTTTGTTGTGCCAGTGTCGATGACGATCCCTTTGTTGAATGAGGTCCTCCTGGACGCTTCTCTTTGTCAGATGGGAGTTGATTTTGATGAGGTGGTGATCAACCCTGCAAAGGATGCTATCCTTCAGGACCAACCTCGTGAGAGGATGCTACAAATCCAGGTCCAGTTGCCGCTTTTCCTCCAGAGTATGATGGAGAGCGGTAAACTGAAGTCTGCTGATTCTGAAGATGTGACTTTCTTAAAGCCTGCCTTTCTGTTTGGCGATCGATTAGTCTCTTCCGAAGCGAAGATATTGAAGATCAGAGAAGACTGGTTCTTTGCTGCTAAGGACATGATGTTCTACATGTGGCAGGTTGACCGCCAGTTGCCACTGACAGCCTTTTATCGTCTAGCTTCGAAGAGAAGGATGGGTTGGGAACTTACTCCTTCTCAAGGAGGTGCCTTGGGGGGTTCCCTTTCGATTGACACCACCTCGAACCAGCGAGACACCTTGACTGCCTCACGAACTGGTTCTTCGTTCAGTTACCGAGCTTTGCGTCCTGGAAGCATCTATAGTGAAGTCCCAAATGACACGTTTCCCTTCAGTGCCCCGACTTTTGCAAATCGGATGCTGACGTCGAAGGTCACGTATCCGACAGCTGGTTTTAGAGTCGAAGGTTGGTGTCACTACATCCCAAAGTGGGACGAGTTGACCTCCTGGGTGCTTTCCAGGTTCAAAGTTGAGCTTAAAGAGATAGGGCTGACTGCCGCCATTCGGGCCACGCAGGCAGGCGTGGACCTCAATAAGCCGATGTTCCTTGCGCTCTTGGAGCTTTTCAACGCCCAGACTGGCAGCTTCTTTACTCCAGTGGGGGAGTTGGGATTGGCCCTTCATGAGATGTACGAAGTGTCCAAGCTTTCTTGGGGCTCGGAACCGTACGAGGAATATTTCCCATCAAATGAAGAGATCCAGGTCTTGGAAGATAAGGACCCGGAGATGATGGCCGTTTTCAAGGAGGTGACGAGCCATCATTATCTGATGCACCGGAGGGACAAGGGTAAGACCCAGCCTCACGTGACTGCTTGGAGGGACTATGTCTTCAGGCAGGATTTGGCGGATCCTTCGAGGATCCGGTTTGCGACTCCGTAGGGCTTGAAACCCGCGAAAGTGAGTTCTGAAATAACCCGGCTGGACGAGAGGACCCCACATTCCAATGAGAGCGGTAAGGATACGTACAGCTGTTTCTGGCACTGCGCCCACCGGATGTCATCTAAGGCAGTGTTGACGGCCTACTTGATGATATGGCTCCGGGATTGCATATTTGCAGGGGGATCCGGTGCCGTTGAGAGGGTACATCGGAATCTCATTTTGCCTGCAGTGAAGTTGGCCTTTGGACGACCTTTAGCTCTCCTCCCCGCGATGGTGTGCAACCTGTTGCGCGGTTTGAGGTCTTTTGCTGATGATGTGATCCACGAGAAAGGTAATAATGACAACTTTTCCCGGGCCGAGCTGCCTTTCCATTATCTTATGGGGTGGCTGATCTTACATCATCCGAATGTGATGAGTCCTGGCCCTGAGGAGGACCATGTCGAAGGAGATGCCTTCATTCGCCGCTTCTACAAGAGGAAGTGGTCTTACACTGGCGTTCCCGTTTGTAGGAGGGTTTTGTCCTTCCTTCAGGGGTGGGAAATCGTGAAGGTTGGCCCGATCTTCAAGAATTTCGAGGCCGACCAGGATTTGGTTGATTCTGGCGAGGATGCGGTTACTTTGCCGAAATAGAGTTTTCGTTGGTTGCAGAGTATCCGGCCTTCGCACCTGGTCTACCGTAATCAGAACAGATGTTATCTAGAACCGTACTTGCCAAGCCGATTTGCTCGTTAATTTGGCTACACTCAGCTAATGCTGCGGAATCCCAGTAGCAGTCTAGGTTTCATCGGGAGTTTGCTGGATGGAGCCCGGGGCTGGCAGTATTATAACGCTGGATGCACTAGCGTTAAGTTTACCACACCAGTTCGCAATCGTCGGCCACCGATCTTATATCCGGCCGCCAAGCTGTATTGCACTATGAATACTATGTCTCCTGGTTATGACAGGGAGACTAGTTTCATTATTGGAACCCAGTTGGAGGCAACAACGAATATGTTGGTGGCAGCTCGGTCATATCGTCCGCCAGAATTGGCGGGGTATCGGGCTGCTGCTGTGGCACCAGTGAGAGACCCGTCTGTCGGGAAAAGGCGGGCTGACCCAGAAGCTGGTTCTTCTGTACCGAAAAGGTCGAGAAGGACGTCGACCCCGAAGATTACGGAAGCGCCACTTGTAACGCCAACGGGCTCAGCTCCCGCTGAGGTAAGGAGTGCTTCATAATTCCAGTTTTTTTTTTTATGTCATTGTGGCGACTTATGTTCTTCTTCTTGTAGGGATTGAAGAAGAAGTCTCGTGCTTCGAAACCGGGCACCAGTAAGCCGAAGGAGGTGGCAGGCTCTTCTGAGGAGCGCATTCCACCAATGATGATGTCTCCTGTGGAGGAGGGTCCCGAAGATGTTCCCGCGGAGGTTTTAGTATCTCCTGACTTTGAAGTCGCAACAACTTCTAGGATAGTATCATCTGCCGTGGAGGCCTTGGACGCTGAGGGTCCTACAGACTCGAGGCATCCTGATGATGAAGTGGATTGGAGTTCGTCGCCTTCTGGTGACGTCCCTCCAGCGTTGCAAGGGTCCGTTGCGGGGGCAGCAGAAGCAGTGAGGATAGAGGAGAGGGTTGATTCCCCTCCTGGTCATGATGAAGGGAGGTCGGCTGAATCATTGCCAAATCCTTCCTTGGCTTCAACCATGGACATAGAGATGGCTACCGATCAGGCGGTAGTGACAGATTTTGTCCCTGTAGAGGGACTTGAGAAGAATGAGACCCTTCTGCCGGTCTTGTCTCCTGGGGCTGGCCAGGAGATAAATGTTGATCTCCCCGTTTTGCCGGGGGAGGTAGCTGATGCTGATAGAACGACGGGGGTAGAAGAGGTGGCCGTTGACGTCGGTGATTTCTCCGGGCTTGAGAAGGGTAAGGGTGTGGAACCCTCTGTTGCTCCTTCCACTTGGGGTACTATCACGACGCATGTGCCGGCTCCTTCTGTTCCTTCGGCTCCTCGGGCTAGCAGTCTGGCCCCTGTTGATGAAGAGCCTATTGCTGCCGAGGTTCAAACCTCTCAGATCGAGGTTGGCGGATCTTCCTCCGGTCCGCAAACTGTAGTAGCTCCCCCAACTCCTGCTATGACGCCGCAGGTACTGGCGGATGCCGACGAGTATGTGAAGTTCCTCGTCGAGGGAGTGTACAAAATGCTGGAGAAAGGTGTATCTGCAGTGATGGATGCCAAGGGGAGCTTTGCGACAGCAAAAGCTTTGGCAATGCCTTGTATCGAGCTGATCCGCGTTCACTAAGGCCATGACCATATGGCCGAAATTCTGGAGGTTTCGGTGATTGAGCTGGACGAGCGGCTTACGGAACTGCAGCGCATCCAACGAAATGACCTCTCTGTCTTGATAGATGCAGAGATAGGGAAGTTGATTGCTGAAATCGAGGCTTCCCATCGAGCCGATGTGAGCAGTTGGGAGCGTGAAGTGGCTGGGACTGAGACTGCGGCGGAGCAGTTGTCTCAATCTATGAAGAAGACGACGGAGAAGCGAGCTGCGGTAGATGCTAACATCGCAGAGGTTGATGCTCAGATGCGCCGTCTTGAAGACCAGCGGGCCCAACTTCAACTAAAAGCTGGTCGTGTCCTGGCTGAACACGTGGCATTCAAGCAGGAGGAAGCGACTCTTACTCAGCGGACCCTTGCTTTGGCTCAGCAGCGACGACAGCTTGATGAGAAGTATGAGAGTAAAACTTCCGCTGAGGCTGTCGGATTAATGCGTCAAGAAGCCGAGCTCCGAGTCCAAGCGACTGTGGAAACTCGCACTGCCGACCTGAGACGTCGAGTCAAAGAGCTCTCATCCCACCCTGGAGAGGATCGGGGACTGTAGTTTCTCTTCTTTTTATGTGTTTTTGCAACTCTTGCTGGGGAAATAGCGTATTTCTGTACTCCCTTTTTTGAAAAATAAAGAAATACACTATTTCTCTTTTTTTTTGTGATGTGTTCATTTTTTGATCTCATGAACTTGATGATTTATGTGGACCTATTATCTTTTGCGCACCTTGGTTTTTAGGTACAGATAATAAGTTTGAAGGAACCAACATGTTTGCTCAGAGGTAATGTGGACATGGCAATCATTAGGTTCAAATGATAGAATCTTCCTACTCAGAGGTATTTATGGACGTGGTAGGAATGATCCTGGGGGATACGCTGAATAACTCAGAGGTAATGTGGACGTGGAAGTTCTGCGATCAATGTACGACAACACAGGAGTTGTTTGTACGGGATATTTACTCAGAGGTAATGTGGACGTGGTAAACATGAAGGATAGCGTAAGCTCACGAAATGTAAGGTTCCGCTTTGTAGGATGTAGAGAGACAACTCAGAGGTAATGTGGACGTGGTTATCTTTCTACGGAAGGATGCCACGGAACAGCTGGGTTCCGAAAGCGTTTGATTTTGTGGAAAGAGGTTGTTTGGGGAAATACATGTCTTGGAGGATGTCAAGAATAGTACTTCTTTAGGAACTTGCCGTTGATGGGCATCATGAACAAGTCCCCATTGGGTTTGGCGAGGCGGTAAGCACCGTTTGAGTATACCGTCTCAATGATGAAGGGTCCTTCCCACTTGGGCTCGAACTTTCCTGGTGTCTTGTGGGTCAACACCATTGGTCTTCTGACTGCTAAAACCAGGTCGCCAACTTGGAAAGTCCTCTTTTTGACCTTTTTGTTGAAAGCCTGTGATATACGGGCTTGGTAAAGTTTGATGCGTTGTTGAGCTAGGAGACGCTTTTCGTCAAGTGCCTCCAGTTCCCGCAGACGACGATGTTGATTGTCTTCTTCCGTGAGTTTGTTTGTGATCGCTACTCGGAGCGAGGGGATCTGGATCTCGAGAGACAGTACCGCTTCGCTCCCGTAGACCAGGGAGAATGGTGTGTTGCCTGTTGGGGTCCGTACCGTTGTACGGTAGGCCCAAAGACATTCGCCGAGCTTTTCGTCCCAGTCGCGTTTGTTGGATGACACGACCTTTTTGAGCAGCCTGACGATAGTTTTGTTGAACGCCTCGGCCAATCCGTTTGCTGCCGGATTGTAGGCGGTTGAGGCCACGTTTTGAATGCGATTCTTGTCACAGAACCTGCTGAAAATGTGGCTGATGAACCGGGGACCATTGTCATGAATGATTCGCCTGGGTACTCCGAAACGGTAAATGACATGGTGTTTGATAAAGCTGACCACCCTGGAGCTTTTTACTTCCGCTAGTGGGACTGCTTCCGCCCATTTGGAGAAGTAATCGGTGATGGCCAGGATGAAACGATGTCCTCTTGATGAAGGAGGGGTGATTGGTCCTATAATGTCCATGCCCCAGGCTTCGAATGGCCAGGAGGCGACTGTAGGATGTAGAGGTTCAGACGGTGTATGTATGAAGTCTGCATGAAGTTGGCATGCATGGCACTTCTTAGCATATTCCACTGCGTCGGCGGCCATGGTTGGCCAGTAGTAGCCCATACGTCGCAGTCGATCTTACAACTTAGGACCTGGTTGATGAGCTCCACAAGTTCCGTCATGAGCTTCTTGAAGAGCTTCGGCTGCTTCTTCGTTGGACAGGCATCGAAGGAGGAGCCCATCGAAGGAGCGTCGGCACAGCGTTTTGGTAGCCGTATCATAGTAGAATCGAAGAGAGCGTCTCCTGACTGAGACGGCTTCCTTCGGGTCCTCTGGAAGGATTCCGTAGACAGCAAAGTCGATGAACGGAAACCTCCAGTCTCAGACATTAACACCAGTGTTTGTCGGCATGGCGTGAGCCATTTGCAAACGTAGGTTGTTTCTGGGACAAATCAAGTCTCGGCCAGTTACCGTGACATAGTGTTAAGTCCCAAGGGGCACGACCAATGAGGCTGCGAGGCCAGCCAGAGCGTCAGCCTCCAAGTTTTGTAGACGGGGTACATGTTCGATGAAGAACCCAGTGAAGGTTGAAATGATGTTCAATGCAACTTCATGGTAAGGGATCAAATCTTCATGGCGAACCTCGTATTGCCCCCGAATCTGGTTTACGACGAGTTTCGAGTCGCCGTAGGCTTCCAGATGATCCACCCCCAGCTGTTGTGCTAGCTGGAGTCCCATGACGAGTGCGTTGTACTCAGCGACATTGTTGGAGCACGGCTTCGAAAGAGAGTATGCGCGCTGGATGACCAGCTGATCGGGGGAGACCAAGACTACCCCCACTCCTGTGATGATTTGGCCGTTGGAGCCCGTTCTTGAAGCGCCATCGAAGAACATCCGCCAAACGGGGCTTCCTTCAGTGACGTTTGATTCTTGGACTTCATCCGGGATGTCTTCATAGAGTTTTGAAAATTCTGGGATGGGGTGTGCAGCTAAAAAGTCAGCCAGAGCCTGACCCTTGACCGCCTTCTGCGGGACAAACACCATGTTGTATGGCGTTAGTAGGATCGCCCATGTAGCCAGCCGGGAGTTTAATGACCCTGGCTTCGTCATGAGAACTCTGAGTGGATTGACTCGGGAGATGACGTGAATTGTCTGGCCCGAGACGTAATGACGAGTCTTCTGAATGGCAAACACCAAAGCCAAGCACTCCTTTTCAACGGGGTTGTTCCGGTGTTCGGCCTCGATGAGTGTTCGACTGAGGTAGTAGATTGCCTGCTCGTAGCCTGCATCGCTGTTTTGAGCCAGTAAAGCACCGAGGGAATGATCCATGGCACGGACGTAGAGGAGGAATGGTTTGTCGGCGACAGGTGCCACTAGGACTGGCGGGCTTGTCAAGTAAGCCTTGATGTCGTCGAAAGCCTTTTGGCACTCCTCTGTCCAGACGTAAGAGACTCCCTTCTTCATGAGCTGAGTAAAGGGTTGACATTTACCGGAGAGGTTTGCTATGAACCTCCGGATGTATGCCAGACGTCCGTGTAAGCCCCGAAGTTCTCGAAGGTTCTTCGGAGGGTCCATGTTGAGGATGGCTTTAGTCTTCTCAGGATCGACATGAATGCCTTTTGCCGTGATGACAAAGCCCAAGAATTTGCCGCTAGAAACCCCCAGGAAGGATTTAGCGGGGTTCATTTTGAGTTGATGTGCCCGTATGAGATCAAAGACCGTCCTCAGGTCCTGTAGGTGATCTCTTTTGAGGCGGCTCTTGACTGCGATATCGTCAACATAACACTCAACTGTCTTACGAAGATGTTGACGGAAGATAGTACTCATCGCTCGTTGGTATGTTGCACCGGCATTCTTCAAGCCGAAGGGCATTACTGTGTAGCAAAAAATACCTTTCGAAGTCCTGAATGACGTGTGTTTTGCGTCATCGGGGAACATCTTGATTTGATTGTAGCCTGAATACCCGTCCATGAAAGACATGCGTTCAAAGCCATATGTGTTGTCGATCATTACATCGGTGATTGGGAGCGAGAATTCATCCTTCGGACAAGCAGAGTTGAGATCCCTGAAGTCGATACAGACTCGTATCTTCCCGTTCTTTTTGGTGACAGAGACGACGTTGGCTACCCAGTCCGGGTGTTGTTCCTCACGGATGAAGCCACTGGTCAAGAGCTTGTCCACCTCCTGATCGATGGCATTCATGATGTCCGGGCGGAAGCGTCGCTGTTGTTGTTTGATAGGTTTGGCATCTGGTAAGATGTTCAACCTATGCATCGCGATCTGTGGATCGAGACC
The DNA here is from genome assembly GCA_029216955.1 of Iris pallida. Lineage (NCBI taxonomy): Eukaryota > Viridiplantae > Streptophyta > Magnoliopsida > Asparagales > Iridaceae > Iris > Iris pallida. The sequence continues at coordinate 15,648,759 of JANAVB010027195.1, forward strand.
CGGTATGTCTTCGTAGCTCCAGGCGAAGACGTCAATATACTCTTTAGCCAGTTGGACTAAAGATTCTCGGTCTTCTCCTTCCAAGCTTTTGCTGATAAAGATGGGTTTAGAAGAAGACCCATCCCCGAGGTCGATCTGCTCGACTTCGTCTTCGGTGGGAGGTTCTCGTAACTCAAAACGAGACTCCCATTGTTCTCCTAGGCGTTGAGCCCAGGGTTCCTCTTCGAAGGGTTCCGGCGGTTGGTCTTCGCCTTCATCTTTCTGAGGTTGTGCCGATGTCATGTTAGCTGACAGCACTTTCCTAAAGACTGATCCGATACTGGTATCGGAATCCCACGTCGATGCTTCAGACGAGTGGGAATGTTCTATGTCTTCTGCGTCTGAACTCTCTGGAGTTGATGGCGGCGTGACATAGCCTAACCCCCGTCGAGTCCGATTATAGTAATCCTGTGGCTTTCTATTGGGCATCGAAAGCCGGACAGGGAGATGCCGACCCTTGCCGTAGTTCAGGCCTTTATTGCTTTTCAGGTCATAGCCCATCTTTTGGATGATGCGCTTTGCCGTATCCGTGTACCGATAGACTTGTACTCTGCCGGTGTCAGGTTCGGGCTCGATTGACGGGAGGTCCTGATGACGCTCGACTTTGCCCGAGATGATGGTGCCTTCGTCTCGGCTTCGTGGGGGGATTATGAAGACTCCTTGAGACGGGACCACTCGATTATGGTGGACGGTCGTTATTTGTGTTTGCAACGACCGTAGAGCGTTATCTAATATATACATGGCATTCCAGTGTGGAAGAGGGGCGTCGGGAGTCATTTCGGGCTCCAAGTCTGGCTCTGTTGCCGTCTCTGCTTCATCATCGGCATCGTTGGCTTCCTCCTCGTTAAGTGGCTTGTACAAGTCGGAATCGGTGAAGTAGACCTCAATCCCTTTGAAGGGATCGATATCTGCAAACTCCGTCCGGATGACGCCGTTGGTGGATACATATTTCATGCATTGGTGGAGCGTGGAGGGCACCACCATGTACTCATGTAACCATGGTCGTCCGAGTAAGATGTTGTAGTTGACCTCGGCATCCACCACATAGCAAGTTACCTCAGTTTTGAGGCTGCCGATGTGACACTTCAGCCGGATCTTGCCTAGTGGCTCGCTCTTGCTAGCGTTGAAGCCACTGATGGTCGTATTGGAGGGCGCCAGCCGGTACATTGGGATCCCCAACTTTGATAACAGTGCCTTTGGAATGATGCTTAGGGAAGACCCCGGATCGATCTGAATCCTGCTCACCTTTACCGAACCGATGTACCCTGTGTAATACAACGGTCGGTTATGTCGGTGATGCTTGAGCAGCATGTCTTGTTGGGTGAAAGTTATGTTTGGGATAACTTCATCCGCACAATGACAGTGTGCACAAGTAGTTGGGAGGTCTTCAGGCTGCTTGATTTGACTGAGAAAGGATTTGGCATCCTTCAGAGCTTCGCAGAGAGCTTCTCGGGAGTCCTTGGAGAGACGCAGGAGCTCGAACAAAGACAAGCGTGCAGGAGTACTGGCCAGTTGTGCCAGAATGTCAAAATTGTGGGGCTTGGCTAGCCCCGAAGCATTTTCTTTCCGCAGAGGTCTGTCGAAACGGGCCTCCACTTGCTTTTGTTTATTCGCTGCTGAGGGTTTGGATGGACCCTCCTCAGGGATGGTGCCAGGAGGCACCACTTCGGCGGCAGCTTCACCGGGCTGGGAGTTCTGTTGTGCACGCGTCTGCACAGGAAGCGCCTCTTCCGTTGAAGAAGAGACCGTGCGGCAAGACTTGATCTTCCTGCCTTTTGCTTTGGAGGTAGGGCGTACCTCCGGTTGAGTTACTTCGGAGACGAGGTCGGGGTGAACCCAGAGGACCTCTCCTCGAGATGTGGTGAGTGGGACAAGTCCACTCATATTGTCACGGGTGGGTGGCAAGTTCACCACCTCCATTGTCGCCTTAGGGATGGGGACGATGCCATCTTGTGTGGTAGTCGGCGGCAAGGTGCCGAACTGAAGTGACACCACATTAGCTGACACCGTCTTCTCTTCGTAGTCGACGGAGATTACATCCGCATTGATCATGCGCTGGATGTAATTTTTGAGGACGTAGCAGTCCTTGGTCGGGTGTCCGACAAACCGATGGTAGTGACAGTACCTCGGGTTGTCCACTTTCCCGACTTCATCGGGCTGCTTCGGGTCCGGAAGCTTGATCTTGTCACCCTGCTTCAGTATCTCAAAGAGTTGCAGGGTGTCGTCATCATTGAATGAATAAACCTCCTTGGGTCTCGGTGCCAGTGGAGGCTTTTGAGTAGGCGCAGATGCGCCCTTCGAGGCATTAACAGTCAATGCCTGTTTTCCCTTTGTTTCTCGTCCGGAGTTTTTGATTGCGGACTTTTTCCCCTTATCGTCAAAGGCGGGGAAGCTAACACCCAGAAGACGTGCATTGGTCGCCTTCTTCTCTGTAGCTTCAGCTTCGATGATTAGGGAGCTCCAGTCGGGAGGGGGAGTAGAGTTAAGCCAGAGCTTTACTGCAGGCAGCATGTTCATACTGCAAGCGGAGAGAAGCGCATGCTCTGGCATGCCTGGAGGTAGCCTGAAGCAGGCCTGACGGAAGCGTTCGATGAATGCCCGAACCGTTTCCTTGTCCTTCTGGCGTATCTCAATGAGAGACGCCATCGTCATATCCTTCCCACCGTCGTAGAAGCGGTCGAGAAAGAGGCGTGTCAGGTCGTCGAAGGACGATATGGAATTATTGGGGAGGCTGCAGTACCAGTCATACGCCACCCCTTTCAGGGCCCCAACGAAGATGCTGGTGAGGAGCGCGTCCTCTTTCGGAAGATGCCCTGTCTGCGACTGGAAGTACGTCAGGTACCGTCGTGGAGAGTCCTTCCCATCATACGGCGTGAGTGTTTGTGGTTTATACTTTGGGGGATAAACCACTTTGTTCCACTCAAGGAGATAAGACTGGGGAATGCCCATCTTCTGGCGCTCCTCCTGTCTGTTCTTGGACTCGAAGCGCTCCCGCAGATCTTTGATCATTTCGACCACGTCCTCCGTGGAGCTAGGAGTCGGGAAAGGAGGTACCACCTGGAGTGGAGCGTTTGAGGGCTCCGACGTCCGGGGTGCTTCTGTGTCTGAGGGTGTCCGTTGGAGGGGCACACTCGACTCTCCATTGGCTCCTGGGTCGGGACCATTTGAAGGTGTCCTGATCAAGGCCGACCGCATCTCAAATACTGCTTGAGTCAGTGCTTGCATTGAGGCAGAGAGGGTTTTGAGTCCTCCCTCTAGCGAGTCTATGCGCTGGACAATGTCCTGTGGCGGCGCATCAGTCTCAAGATCACCCCTGGTCATGTATACTGTCATGACACGGCCGGAAGTGGATGATTAGTTGAGGCTTCGCTCTCAGCCTCGCTCTCATGTAGGGGAGTCACTTCTCCTGGTGTTTGGCCACCCCCAGCCACATTCTGGAGTTCGTCTTCGTCAGGCGCATCTGCAAGGGCCTGACTGCCCTCAGCTCTGTCTTGAAGGGCCTCTTCATTTCCAGCACTACCCCCGGCGGTGTCCTGGAGGACATCGTCATTTTGAGGGGCTTCAGGGAGGCCATCTTTGCCTTGATGAAGATCCGCCGCAGCTGTGCTTTGGACATCTTCGTCTTCGGAAGGAGGCTCGACAAGGGTCTGGCTACCCCCAGCTTCCTCCAAGAACTTCTTCCTCGACCGAGTGCCTTCGAACACTCCAGAGGTCGAGACAGCTGCCTTGGTTTTCCTCGGCTGGCTTTTGGATGAAGACGAGGAATTGGCAGTCGTCTTCCGGATAGATGAGAAGTTGGAGATCACGTTGCATGAAGCAACCTTTAGCTCCTCTTCTGCTGACACCTTCGTCCCAAGGCGACGTCGGAGGGGTGTCGATGATTGTAGCCGTTGGAAGACCGACTGCTTTGGCGGTACTGCCGTCTTGCAACAGCAGTTGATGGTGACCACTGCACAAGTGTGCCCCGTGAGAGGCGCATCGTGCTTGTTGGTCAACTCTCCTGACCGGCGCTTGTGAGTGATCACATTGCGCAGGTCGTTGGAGGAGAGTGCTACCCTCACACCCCTCTCAGGCGAATGGCAGGGCCGAGCGCCGGGGTGGTCGGGTGAGTGCTGCGCCCCCTGATCTAATACCAAGCAGGCATCACGATCAGTAGTGGGGGAACCACAGCATTTGAAGTGACTTGAACGGACCTCAAACGCACAACCAGAGGAGGCGTGGGAGTTCAAGACCACTGAGTTTGCCTCTTTCGGCTTGGTTGTGCACGCAGTGAATGCGCCCAAGCGAGATAAGGACTTTGAAGGTCGACTCGTTGTCGGTGCAGAAGCACTTGAGTCAACCTTGTACAGCTTGCCATCGGCAGCGCGCGTGATTGTAAGCGCGTGCCTCTGGCCGGCTGCTGGCATAGCACGTTTGTGGCACATGGCCCGTGCCGCCTTGGATTTCTTCGTACCAGCCCGCTGGGGCGTATAGTACTCAGCATCCAAATTCTCCTCGCCATTACAGCGAGTGAGTCTGTCAAAGACAGAGGCTCTTTGCGGCGTATCAGAAGTGATGCGCGGGGCATTGGCTGCGCCCCTGCTCCGTCGACGTATCTTCCTCGCCTGAGAGGAAGATGGCTGGGGAACGTGGTCAGCCGCACGCTTCCCCGAGAGATGCGCTGCATCAGCGGGCGCACCTTGACTGCTGAGGACGTCAGCAGGAAGGGAAGGCTGGACGGGCGCATCCCCTTCAACGGTGGTGCCCGAGGCATCGACTTTGCGCACCCAGACTGCGCGGGTCTTCTTCGACTTCGACAGCCGCTTCGAAGGACTCGCACTTCCTTCAGAAATGAACTCCTCGTACGCCTGTTGATTGAGGCACACTACCAGCGTCTTGTGGGAGGAGCCCACCTTCACGTCGTCGGCCTGTGACATGACTTTCTCGGTAGAGGAGAAAGAAGTCCCCAGCAGAGTCGCCAGCTTGTTTGCCATTAAAATTGTTTTGATTGAAATTTTAATACAAATAGAACAGTGATACAATATAGGACTTAGATGTAGTCCTAGGAGTACACTTTTGTTTAAGCTGGGTCCTTAGTGCCAATGGAGCGAGTGGTAATGCGTTGACTCCGTTGACCGGCTGACGACGGTTATCGGTTCTCTGAAGGTGTTGATTGCTCTGGGTGCTGGAGCTTTCTGGTTGTGAAATTCCATGCTTCTACAAGGATAACTGTCCTTAAGCATACGCTCAGGTAGTTACTTGACGTGTGCATAACTGCTGGGACGTGTGGCAAATTCTGATGGAGACACATTAGCGTGCGGTTGAAAGTAGTGGAGGATATTCAGGAGAGATTGATGGCATGAATGCCACGTTGCATAACTTCTGAAGAAGTGGACAACTGAGTATAGGCCACGTGAGAACGTGTGTTAACTGCTCGTTGAAAATCATTCTGGACATAACTGCTGTGATACGCTGCCTTGGAAGAAGAGTCATACGCTAGCTTTGAAGGCACATGTCTTGCATACGCTTACTTGGACAGCGTAGAACCATATAAAGCTGATACGCTCACATTATTGACAGGGAGTCGTATGGAAACTATACGCTCACTTGTCAAGGAGTCGTATGGAATCTATACGCTCACTTGGTTGAAAAGGAGTCGTATGAGATCCATACGCTCACTTGTTTGAGAAGGAGTCGTATGAGATCCATACGCTCACTTAGTTGAGAAGGAATCGTATGAGATCCATACGCTCACTTAGTTGAGAAGGAGTCGTATGAGATCCATACGCTCACTTAGTTGAGAAGGAGTCGTATGAGATCCATACGCTCACTTAGTTGAGAAGGAGTCGTATGAGATCCATACGCTCACTTAGTTGGACGGAGTCGTATAAACTTCATACGCTCACTGAAGAAATGGCCACGTGGCCATCATCAATCTTCTCTGATACGCCATATCTTCAAATAACTGTCAAAAGATTTTCTCGAGCGTCGTGACTGCAGATATAACGGCTGATAGACTGTCAGTAATAATAACTTTGCATTAATGATCTGCTGAGCTGTCCTCGTAAAAGACAAAACCAACTCTTCGAATATATATACGACGGTTGCTCTTTTTATGACAACTATCTTTGCACGAAAGACGAGACGTCAGATTTATTCTTCATTTAATATATGCTGTGCTGCCACTTTAAGAAGAAATAATAAAATATCCACTAAGCGTATGGCTTTTGATAAGCGTATGGCCTTGAGCGTATGACAGCGTGTCATAATTTTCCACATCCTACAAGACCCCCTTCAAAGTTTTCGAACTTTATGAGTTTCAAAAGTTCGAAATTACTTTGAATAAAAAAGTGGGAATGAGTCTTGACACGCTGGCATTAAAAAATGAATTTATTAAATGTCATGATGACTCTTTATTTTTCGAGACTGATTGAATCTGATTTATGGAGGAATATGAACCACCAGCAAGCTTTGTTATATAAACTGAGAAAATTCAGTTTTTGACATTCATTTCTTGTAACCATGACTCCAAAGGAAGCGGCTAAAGAAGAAGCACGAAAATTAGGTTTCTGTGCCCATGGTGACCCCACCTTTAGAGGCAAAGAACCGGAGCCCTTCATCATCGAGTTCAAAGATGACCCCACGCAGTTAGCCAAGAATTTCTTGGGTTACTTCGGTCTGGACGGCTCCTCTACTTCTGATGGGCGGAGCCTCGCAGAGAAGCGTGAAATGCTCGCTGCTCTGTTGCACCGCATGGGGGTCCAAAACGTAGAAGAGTTAGGCGTCAAACTTAGCCGCTCTGGAAAATAGAGCGTGACTTTGTTGCATCCCTTTCTTTCCCTCTCTTTTTTTGTTTTTGTAAGGCCATCAGTGCCTTAATGAAATGAATATTCAAGAATTCTCTGTTTAGTATAATTTTGTGTTGAAAACTAACGTGCACCAATGAATAACTGTAGATTACGCTGTAGGTTACGCTGTCTTCCAATGTTGTAAGTTACGCTGGATAGCGTACATCAATGAATAGCATGCACCAATAAATAGCTGTAGGTTACGTTATCTTCCAATGTTGTGGAAAGCACTCTTTGAATATTTCCAAGGCTATGCTGGTTTCCAAAGTACACGTGGCACTCATTGCATATTTTATGAGCGTTATTTGTGGATCCTTTCCAAGAATAGGCTTGCGCTCCATACTTTAAAATAGACAGAAGAGTTTCACAGAACTCATCCCCATCTTCTTTTTCTTCTTCTCTTCTCTAAAAATAAACGTGAGATTTCACTCTCGAATCGGAAAGCAAATGCTTCTAAATGTTCAAATTCTGAGCAATATGTCAGACATCAGTTTGCCAATTCTTAGCGTCAAACTTGAAGGTAAGTCTGGCATAATACACGTACTGTTTTTGCTGTTAAAAATAAGCTTTCTGTCTCTGAGCGTGCTTGACCAACCAGTACGTTTCATATGACATTTCTGTTGATTTAATTCTCTTCTTCATGCTGTTTTCCGCAGAAACTTGGCTAAAGATTTTCTTCAGAACTGGCATTGGTGATATGGATGCTGTGGAGAATGTCCTTCTGACACCAACATCAGGGAGCTCATACGCCTTTGATTCGTAAATCAGACAACTCAGAACTCTTCGTGGGATAGAAGGGTCTTCCTCAGATGGTAGGAAGAGCCTTTATACACGAGAGTTGGATGGTGGAGTCAACTCTACTACCGAGAAATCAGGTAGTAGAGTTCCTTTCAAGGCAGAACCAGGAATTGTATCCCAAGGTTTGGATACATTCCTGTCTTCCTTGAGAGGTTACCCCCATCCACCAGTTGTATTGGCAGCACCACGACTTCGGGCTGCCAAACTCTGTGGTTCTCCTCTCGTCTGAGAGAGAAGACCAGAGTTTGATTCCTGCTGATCTGATTGACAATAAGCTTGGAGTCTCCAAAAACTTCCAAATATTGAATATCTAGATGTTTAGCAAGTTGAAGACCAATGAGTAATGCATTGTATTCGGCTACATTGTTTGAACATGATTGATCTAGAGAATAAGCCCTCTGAATAGTTAGTCCCTCTGGGGATACAAGAACAATCCCAACTCCAGCTACAATATCGCCGTTAGGACCTATTCTAGATGCTCCATCAAAGAATAGATGCCAGGTAGAAACTTCTTCAGAAATCAGATTTGAATCCAAGACTTCATCAGGAATATCATCATATAATTTAGAATCTTCTGGAATTGCATGAGCAGCCAGAAAATCAGCAAGAGCCTGTCCTTTAACTGACTTCTGAGGAATATAATGCATATCGTATTGAGCTAACAAGATTCCCCAATTAGCTAGTCTGGAGTTGAGAATACCAGGTTTCTTCATCATAATCCTGATGGGATTCACTCTGGAAATGACGTGAATCGTTTGACCGATAATATAATGTCGTGTTTTCTGAACAGCAAACATTAATGCTAAGCATTCTTTCTCGATTAGAGAATAACGCGGTTCAGCACCCGTCATTGTGCGACTGAGATAATAAATAGCCTGTTCATGGCCATCTTTATTTTTCTGGGCAAGTAATGCACCAAGAGAATGATCCATGGCTCGAACATATAGAAGGAATGGTATCCCCGAAACGGGAGGTACTAAAACTGGAGGGTTCATGAGATACTGTTTAATATCGTCAAATGCTTTTTGACATTCTTCGTTCTAGATGAAAGATACACCTTTCTTCAGAAGTTTGTTGAATGGTCTGCAGCGTCCTGATAAGTTAGAAATGAATCTCCTGATATAAGCAATTCTTCCTTGAAATCCTCGTAGCTCTTTTAAGGTGCGTGGAGGACGCATCTCTTGAATGGCTTTGATCTTCTCGGGATCCACGTGTATACCTTTAGCGGTAATGACGAAGCCGAGAAATTTACCACTAGAGACGCCCAGGAAGGACTTAGTAGGGTTCATTTTAAGTTGATGCTGATGCATTAAATCAAAGATAGTCTTCAAATCTTGGATATGATCCTCCTTTCGTCGACTTTTGACCGTAATATCATCAACATAGCATTCGACTATTTTTCGGAGATGTTCGCAAAATATAGTGCTCATTGTTCGCTGATATGTTGCTCCTGCATTCTTGAGACCAAACGGCATCACTGTATAACAGTATGTACCTATCGGCGTTCTGAAGGAAGTATGTTTTTCATCATCTGGAAACATTTTGATCTGGTTGTATCCCGAATATCCATCCATAAATGACATTCGTTCGAAACCACATGTGTTATCGATCATGACATCAGTAATTGGAAGAGGAAACTCGTCTTTAGGACAAGCCGCATTGAGATCACGAAAATCTATACAGACCCGGATCTTACCAGTCTTTTTAAGGACAGGAACGATGTTAGCCACCCATTCAGGATGTTGTTCCTCTCGAATAAATCCAGAAGCCATAAGCTTGTTGACTTCAGCTTCAATTGCATCCATGATGTCTGGACGAAATCGTCGCTGTTGTTGTTTGACCGGTTTAGCATTTGGCATGATATTGAGTTTGTGCATTGCAATCTTCGGATCTAGTCCTGGCATATCTTCGTAACTCCAGGCAAAGACATCGATATAATCACGAATAAGCTTGATCATGTCTTGCTTATCTGTTTCTGAAAGACTTTCACTGATGAATATTGGTTTAGGAGAACCTTCTTCACCAACATCAATTTGGATCAGTTTATCTTCAGTAGGAGGTTCTCTCTGCTCGAACCTGCATTCCCATTGATTATCTAATCTTTGAGCCCATTGTTCCGATTCGGGTGATATTTCAAAATCATCCTCATCTTCATCATTTTCCTGCGGGCCATCAACAGAGACCATATTGACGGACAAAATAGAACGATGAAGATCGCCAATACTCGTGTCAGAATCCCAAGAGAGAGAATCAGAAGACTCAGATCGTTCGTCTTCATCGGACTTTGAATCTTCATGGACTATGTTGATAAAGGAAGTAGGAGCAATGTAACCTAAACCACATTTTGTCCTTCCATATTTTAATGGAGGAATTCGAACAGGCATTCTTCTTCCTTTTCCATTATTGAGACTGGTTCTAAAGTCATAACCCATATTCTTGATAATATTTTTGGATTGTTGACTGTAGCGACGCAGTTGTAACCTTCCAGTATCGTCGTTTAGGTCATCTTCTTCCAAGTTAGGAGGATTCTGGGGTCCTTTATAAAAGAAGATTGGATTTTCTCCCTTCTTTTTAGCAGGGACCATGAAGTATGATTTTTGTATGGATTCCAATGATACGTCTGTATGAAGAATTTGAACAACCCCTATAGTTAGTGACTCTAAGCTATCTAGCAATTGTAAATAACTTTGTACATGATCACAGACATCAATATACTGCAAAGGAGATGCTTCATTAATATTAGATACTGTATTTACAACAGAAGGCCGAGCCTTATCAGACTTAGTCAAATTAATGACAAAAGGGAGAGAGGAAGAGCGATCAGAAGTTTTGTTTCGATTAAGATCGATAAAAAAAGGCTCAGAAGAGGTGAGCTCCCTTGAAGAAGATCGTGGATAAGTAGTACGTCCACTGACTGGAATGACTAGAGTATCTGGTCTAGCCTGAGAAGATGGAGGGAGAGTGGTACGTCCACTGACAGGAATTATCAGTGAGCCTTGTGGAGCTTGGGAAGACGGTACAGTAGTACGTCCACTGACAGGAATTATCAGTGAACCTTCTTCGGATGATCTAACAGACTGCGGAGGAGTGATACGCCCTTTTACAGGAATAACAAAAGTGCCAACTTTTGCTATTTCATCATCATTATCCATAGCTTGCAAGACTTTTGAGTATTCATCTTTGTACATGCGAGCGTCATTGAAGTAAGCTTCAACTCCTTTGAATGGATAGAGATCTGCAACCTCCTTTTGAACTTCTCCATTATCATCAACGTATTTGAAACACTGATGAAGAGTCGAAGGAACGACATTATGTTCATGCAAGAATGGTCTTCCCAACAGAGCATTGTATGAGCAACCATGATTGTCGATGATATAAAAAGTAACTTTAGTGCGAAGATCGCCTATTTGAAATTTGAGGCGAATCTTGCCCAAAGGCTCACTTTTTCCTTGATTAAATCCCAAGATGGTAGTGATAGTGCTGGAAAGGCTATGTACAGGTATCTTCAGTGCGTCTAGCATTGCTTTTGGCATAATACTGAGAGCAGATCCTGGATCAATCAAGAGACGATCAACCTTCATAGAATCAATATATCCTGTATGATATAAAGGACGGTCATGTCGATTATCCTCTAGCAGCATATCGTCCTGCGTAAAGGTAATGTTTGGAATAAATTCCAATACATTATGGCAATGAGAAACAGATTCTGTTTCCAGCTTCTTGAGAAGAGTTAGGCAGGTTTTTGCTTGCAGCAGTGCTTCACTTAGAGTTTCTCGAGTCTCTTTAGAGAGGCGTAAGAGCTCAAAGATTGATAATTTGGCTGGGGTATTGGCTAGTTGAGCCAATATATCAAAATTAAAAGGCTTTTCAAGTCCTGTAGGAGATGACTTCTTCAATGGTTTGTCGAAGCGGACTTGTTGTTTGCCTTTGTCAGCTGCCGTTGGTTTAGAAGGAACTGTTTCAACAGGAACATTTAAAGGCTGTTCAGTAGAGACTGGTGTTGAAGCTGTAACCGGAGGAACGTCAGAAGTTTCTTCAGGAATCTCAGCATAATCTTTCAGATATATTTTTCCTGACCGAGTTCCAGCATGAACTTCAACTTCAGATTCTGGTTCAGGGTCTATGGAAACCATGTTGCAGCTCTTGGTTCTTTTATGCTTGATGAGAGCTTCATTCCAGAAACCAAGGCCAACACGAGATTGATTATGTCTTATAGTGATGGCCAAAGGTGCTCGGAGTCCTTTGCCTGAGTTCAAACCAGGAGCAGTGGCTAGATCATAACCCATCTTCGTCATCAATTCACGAGATTGTGAACTGTATAGATGAAAAGCAGGCTTGTACCTATCTTCAAATTGAGATACAGATTTTATTTCCGTAGGGAGTGAATTTCCTGCTGAGATGAAAGTAGAGGTTAGATAAAAATCGGGTGTGAAACTAGAAGTCACATTGCATGACTTAGTCTTCCCGAGCTTCTTTTTAGATAATGAAGTCTTCCGAGGAGAAGAGGAAGACGTTTCAAACTCCGTCATTAAATCGGGATGAATCCACATGATCTCTCCCTTCTTGGTTGTGACAGGAACAAGTCCATCATTCTGTGCTGGTGGGATGTTTATAACTTCGAGAGTTGCTTTGGGGATAGGAACAATCCCACTTTCTACCATTAAGGGAGGGAAGTCACCGAACTGCATTGAAATTACATTTGCTGTGACTGTTTTATCTTTGGGTGTTAATGTCACCGCTCCTGATTTAATCATCTCTTGAATCTTCCCTTTTAATACATAGCAAGACCGGATTGTATGACCCAGCATTCTATGATATGGACAGTATTTTGGATGATCTGTCTTATTGGCTTCATCAGGCTTTTTAATTTCTGGCAATTGAATCTTATTACCTTTGAGCAAGCATTCAAAGATACCCTGAACATCATCATCGTCGAAAGAATATTCTTCCTTCGGCCGAGGAGGTCTCTGTTGTTGATTTGTTGGAGCTGGAGTAGCTTGGGTAGTCTTTACCTCTTGACTACTGCTTTGGAGATTGACTTCAAGAGCTTCTTTTCCTTTGCGATTATTGGGTCGAGTACTATTGCTAGCACTCTGATTTGATTCCTTGGGAGCCATTTGTACCCCCAGACCCTTGAAGGTCTCAGCACTGACCTCGGCAGCTTTGGCACTGACAATGAAAGAAGGCCAATCTTGGAACTGAGTGGACCCTGTCCACATGCTGATAATTGGTAAGAGATTCGACTTGCAAGTGTCGATGGTAACAGCATCGGGAGTTCCGAGAGGCATTTTGAGGGCTTCTCTTCTGAATCTTTCAATGAAGTCCTCGGTGGTTTTATTATTTTTCTGTTTAATTCTTATGAGGGCTGACATGGTCATGTCGTTGAGCCCTTCATAGAATCGTTCAAGAAACATTTGCTTGAAACCGGCAAATGAGGTAATGCACCCATCAGGGAGACTTCTATACCATTCATAAGCCGTTCCTTTGAGACATCTAATGAACATCCGAGTAAGGAGGGCGTCACTTGGTTGCAGTTGATCAGTCATTACTTCAAAATGATTAATGAACTGACTTGGGGAGGTTGTCCCATCAAAGAAAGAGATGGTCGGAGGTTTGTATTTTGGTGGATACGATACCTGCTTCCATTCTATCGGGTAAGGTTGCTTGATACCTAACCTTTGCAAACCATCCTTCTGTTTGAATGCCTCGAATTGAGTTCGGAGATTCTTTAACTCTTCAGAAACAATTCCAGAAGACTGGGGAGTTGTAACTTGTTGAGTGTAATTAGGAGGAGGGACTGCAGCATATGTACCACCCCCAGCTCCAGACTGACTTGGAGTGGGTTGTTCAGGAACATTAGATTGTACCCCCGGAATAGTAGAGGGTTCCTGGTTTGGAACAACAGGAGTATTTAATATAACTGGAGGAGCTGTCTGTTGGACTTGCTAAGTTTGATGCTGAGCTTGCATAAGAGTGTGCATAGCATTCAATGTATCTACCATAGCTCACAACTGTTGTTCTAAGGAAGAAATCCTTTGTTCATGAGCTTCGGTGCTAGTCGAAGGTTCATGATTGCCCTCTGCCATGTAAGTAGTAATCATTCGAGGAATAGATGATGAAACAGTCTGTTCTGAATCATCACTTTGTGAATCAGTATCTTTCCCGGGGCTATTTACGGGAGTCAATACTGGAAAATTGGACTCTCCAAGAAAGTCTTCTGTGATCTCCGGATTACCACTTGGATGAGAAGAAGAAGAGGCTCTGGCCAAGGCTCCGGTCCTGGATCGGGTGCCGAGATAAACACCATCTTTAGAGTCTGATATAGCATCAGACCGTATGCTACCCCCAATATTTCTGGAGGTCATGTTGACAGAAGCATAAAGAGGTTCATCTTCATCCAACATTGGTTCATATTGAATCCGTTCGAAAACAGATTGTCTTTTTGGTGAACAACAACATTGAATTACAACTCGAGGTTGGAAGTTGCAACCAGGCTTTTCATGGCAAATATGAGCAATATCATAGCCTGATGGAGTGTCAATTCTCTGTTTATTTTGCAAATATTCCCGGAGATCTGTAGGAACAGATTGGGAAGTACTTGAAGATAGTTTCTGTGTAGAAACTTGTCTTTTGTTCTTCTGTCTTCTTGGTTCCTAAGTGTATAAAGACTGATTAATTTGAGCCACATAGTTTTTGGCATATTCTGCATCAGGGTCTAATATACTTGTCTCAGTGGAACCGAGACGATTCTGATGAAGCTTGTTACGAAGATCCGTAGGAGATCTGACTTTGGTATCAGTCTTGGATACTTGTAATTTGCCTTTCTCAGATCGAGAAATTTTGAGAGAAGGAAGATGGGTATTATTCCGACAGGGAGTCGGTAATAATCCATCTTTAGAGGAATTAGCCAAAAGGCGTTTTCCTTTGTTTGATCTAGTAAGAGTACTAGTCAAATTAACTCCAGAGGTAAAGACCTTAGGAGTAGAGGAGTTGACTAAAGAGTCTTTCTCCTTGGTTGGCACAAGATGTGCAAGTTGAGGGGGAATCATTTGTATGTTCTGTGGAAGAGAACCCCCAGCTTGATTTTGAGAAACAGTCAAAGGACTGTATCTGTTAGCATACGCTGACTTCAGTTTGGACTTCTGGTCATACGCTGCCTTTTTATTAGCATACGCTGGCTTTGGCTTAGCATACGCTGCCTTTGCCGTACGCTGCCCTTTGACTGCCATACGTACAGAGTCATCAATGGCTAAAGAGCCGACTGCTGTCGTAAGAGTAGAGGGGGAAGAGATTTTGACATGTCCAGAGATGGTTTTCCTTGGACACGCTGACTTGGTTAAAGAACCAACTTTGTCAGCGTGACTAGTAGAAGCCACTATTGCCGTGTTCAGAGAAGCCGAAGTGTGCTTCGTGGAAGTTGAAGACGTGTTCTTGTCAGCGTGAGAAGTGACAGAAGCGTCTCGGGCTGTTGAAGAAGACTTAGGGACATAGACAGAGCGTCCCTTCTTCTTGGCAGCAGGAAGAGCGGTGGAAGCAGTTCGGCCCTCCTTCGCCTTGAGCATTTCTTCGTAAACAGATTGGTCGAATTGTACGACCATCGTCTTCTTCGTCGAGCCGATCGACGAAATATCGCATTGAGTTGTTGCTATCTCGTTGGAGGAGACAGCTTTCCCCAGCAGAGTCGCCAATTTGTTTTCCATAAATAAATTCACTTTATTTATTTTGTATCTGAGAAAATTACAACTGTAGGAATCTAATCTAGAAGACGATTACTTTATCCCTTGGACGATGCGATGAAGAAGACTCGAACTTTGAAGAACTTGGACAGCAACTGGGCAATCTCTCTGTTCTCTCTGAAATTGACGGTGTCTCTGATGAAGATGAAGAAACTCTCTTTTATAGAGTTCAGGATAACTGTCCTTAAGCATACGCTCAGGTAGTTACTTGACGTGTGCATAACTGCAGGGACGCGTGGCAAATTCTGATGGAGACACATTAGCGTACGGTTGAAAGTAGTGGAGGATATTCAGGAGAGATTGATGGCATAAATGCCACGTTGCATAACTTCTAAAGAAGTGGATAACTGAGTATAGGACACGTGAGAACGTGTGTTAACTGCTCGTTGAAAATCATTCTGGACATAACTGCTGTGATACGCTGCCTTGGAAGAAGAGTCATACGCTAGCTTTGAAGGCACATGTCTTACATACGCTTACTTGGACAGCGTAGAACCATATAAAGCTGATACGCTCACATTATTGACAGGGAGTCGTATGGAAACTATACGCTCACTTGTCAAGGAGTCGTATGGAATCCATACGCTCACTTGGTTGAAAAGGAGTCGTATGAGATCCATACGCTCACTTGTTTGAGAAGGAGTCGTATGAGATCCATACGCTCACTTAGTTGAGAAGGAGTCGTATGAGATCCATACGCTCACTTAGTTGAGAAGGAGTCGTATGAGATCCATACGCTCACTTAGTTGAGAAGGAATCATATGAGATCCATACGCTCACTTAGTTGAGAAGGAGTCGTATGAGATCCATACGCTCACTTAGTTGGAAGGAGTCGTATAGACTTCATACGCTCACTGAAGAAATGGCCACGTGGCCATCATCAATCTTCTTTGATACGCCATATCTTCAAATAACTGTCAAAAGATTTTCTCGAGCGTCGTGACTGCAGATATGACGGCTGATAGACTGTCAGTAATAATAACTTTGCATTAATGATCTGCTGAGCTGTCCTCGTAAAAGACAAAACCAACTCTTCGAATATATATACGACGGTTGCTCTTTTCATGACAACTATCTTTGCACGAAAGACGAGACGTCAGATTCATTCTTCATTTAATATATGCTGTGCTGCCACTTTAAAAAGAAATAATAAAATATCCACTAAGCGTATGACTTTTGATAAGCGTATGGCCTTGAGCGTATGACAGCGTGTCATAATTTTTCACATCCTACAATATGCATAAATCAAATGATTCGTGTTAAAAAAAATCTATTTTAACCTTGAAGCGCGCAAACCAGTAGGCCTTCCTATCGTCCAGAGCATCCGAGTAGTTTATCCAAGGACCACCATAATTTTGCCTCAGGACCAGGCCTAGGCGTCTCTGTACCGACGGGGGACGATATCTATACGGACATATTATATTCATGAGAAAAGTTAATTTATGATAAACACAGAAAAAAATGATAAACCAAAATACTTTGTACCGTCGTCCCAGATCTCCGTCCTCGTCTCCTCCGGAGGTACGCAGGCATCATCTGCCTGATACTGGTCGGCCGTCGGCGCAGCCACCTCCATCTGCTCATCTGTCTCCATCGTCGTATCAGCAGAAGGAACGCTACTCTCGAGAGCAGTCTCAGGCATGGAACTACTCGTCCCAGGAGATATGCCACGTAGCATCGTGGCGGACGGAGCTACTGTCCGATACACAGGAGTACTGGGCGACGAGAATCCAGAGCCGGTACCAGTAGGAGGTACCGAAGAAGAACCCCGTCCTCTAGCAGTACCACCAGTAGGTACCAAAGGAGTACCCTATCCTCTGCCAGTACCAATACCCCGTGCCCCACGTCGGGAAATGTGGAACGATCCGCGACGACCTGTCATACCTGATAACAACATATGATGAGATACAACAAAGACAACAAATAATAGAGACTAAAAATATAAAAGTGCAACAAAGACAAGATAATAACCAAGACAACATATGATGATACATTTTTCAAGAAACATGTAAGTCTAGATAGTATATTTTACAAGAAATATCTAAATTCAGATAGTACATTCTACAAGAAACATCTAAGTCCAGATAGTACATTCAGATAATAAACAAGACTAGATAATAACCAACTCTACATAATAAGAAAATGAAAGTACATCTCTCTCAATTATCTTCAGAATAATCATCTTGTTCGTCTTTCTCGACCTCATCTTCCTCTTCCTCCTCATCTTCACTTTCTTCTTCGCCTTCGTCGGCTTCGTCTTCCTCTTCGGATAATTCTACATCGTCTACATTATGTGTCGTGTAATGCATAACTTCCGTGGAGTCCACATCAACAATATTGGTTACAAGAGGTAGCTCGTCCTCCTGATAAGCTTTTTTATCAACATCAAAAGTATTTCTAGCTTTAGTCTTACATACTGCCCACCAGTCAGACTTCGTTGCTCCCCGTCTCGGATAAGCTATGAAGTATACAAGCTGAGCTTGAGTTGCTAGAACAAATGGTTCGTAGCCTTGATATCTACGCTTGTAGTTTATATCCACAAGACCATGCTTGTCAATTTTTCAACCTTGATTTTCAATCGGATCGAACCATTCACACTTGAACAACACGACCTTTGCAGGTTCTCTACCATAATTATACGTCAACTCCACAATCTCTCGCAAGATGCCAAAGAAATTATTTCCTGGATCGACGACTTTGTAGTTTGAAGATTTGATACACAAACAACTGTTTTTCGTGGAATCAAGATCCAGGAAGCTGTCTCTGATTGGAGCATTTGTCGACTTGAACCGAAAGCCATTGACACATTAACTTGGTCATATTTTAACAAAAGTAATTGGTCCCTTGGTAAGAGTTCTAATTAATTCAATCTCGGGTAAAATTAGACGATCGACCTGAATACCAAAGAAGAGATAGTAAGTTATTTATTACGCAGTTGCATTAAAAGATGCCAGTAATTACCGGGCTGCTTACATATTTGCTCAACCAAGAAGAAAAATGACGTCTCATTTCTTGTTCTAATGCTTCGTCTGTTAGGTAGGGTCTAACCGACCTCAACTCATCATTATATGTGCTGAAAAATAACGAAGCAACCGCCGATTAGTACAATAATATTAGCTTATACTATTACATTGAGATGACATAAACTCATCATTAATTACTTATCCCTCTAGCTTCTCCACTTCATCCTCATCGTAATTGAGTAATACATACAACTGAACAGCCCTTACCTCATCGTCATTCAAATATCTCTTCTTCATTTTTCCCGAAGGCTTTCCGGACGCATTGAATACTTTCAGTATTCCATCATTAGATTCTTGATAACCGTCGTCGTTTCTCGGAGCCTACGTTCTATTCGTAGCAACATGAGGTTTGAAATACGTCGAGCAGAAGTTTGTAATCTCCTCGAGAATATAGGCTTCACACTACCAGAATACGTCGTTTTAGCGACGCCTAAAGACGTCGCTAAAATGACAATTTCGTCGCTAAAAATATTTAGCGACAAAATTATCGACGTTTTGGGCTGGTCGCGGAAATGTAAGTCGCTGATCTTTAAAACGTCGCCAAACGTTGCAAGTACCGACGTTTACCGATGTATATATACGTCGGTATATTACCGACGTCTACCGTCGTGTCATCGTTGTATTAGCGACGTATTTTTGACGTCGCTACGCGTCGGTAACTTTACTGACGATTACCGTCGTATTGTCGGTGGTTTAGTGACGTGTTCAAAGTCGCTACACGTCGGTAAAGTCCTGGAAATTCCTGGGATGATTACCGACGTGCACCGACGTTTATCGACATTCTCCGACGTATAATAACGTCGGTAAACGTCTGTAACCTGGAAAATATTGCAGATTTATCGACGTTTACCGACGCAAACGTACGTCGATGGACGTCGGTAAACGTCGCTAAATCTACAAAAAAAATAAAAAAAATACAGAATGTCTATTTCTTCCTGTAGTTTAAAAAGATAACCATTTCTCACTGTAGAATAGGATCCAAACAATCACAGAATGTCCATTTCTCGTTGTACACAGGTTTCAGTCCCTATAACCAAGTCTACAACAATCACACAATGTCCAGTTCTTAGAATGTCCATTTCTCACTGTACACAGATTTCAGTCCCTATAACCAAGTCCACAACAATCACTACCAAAATTTGTCGATTTAGCGACGGCCAGATCCGTCGTCCGTCCGACGGGAATTTCTATTAGCGACCGATCAACGAAGTAACGATCCGTTTCAATTTGGATGTGAAAATCTGTATCGTAAGACAAAGTAAACATAATCAGTTCTAGTTTACATGCTTAATTGCCAAGTATGGGAACGAATGGCTCAGAACACAACCCAAAATTCACTCTAGCATACATTAGTGTGAATCATCTATGTTCTATACATATGGTGTAGTATATGTTCTTATCGTTTCTAGTATCTGAAGGATATAACAGAATCAAGATGAACTCACATAATGTAATACTAAGACATCATCTACTACTATATAACATATAGTGATAGGTTGTCGTATCATCATTGCCGAGGGATGAGGGTCGGAGGACAGTCAACTTTATCTACGGCTACATAGTTTCTGCCTCGCCAGTCGAATGGCTTAATTGCCAAGTATGGGAACGAATGGCTCAGAACACAACCCAAAATTCATTCTAGCATACATTAGTGTGAATCATCTATGTTCTGTACATATGGTGTAGTATATGTTCTTATCGTATCTAGTATCTGAAGAATGTAACAGAATCAAGATGAACTCACATAATGTAATATTAAGACATCATCTACTACTATATAAGATATAGTGATAGGTTGTCGTATCATCATTGCCGAGGGATGAGGGTCGGAGGACAAATACCGCTCGAGTGAGCCAAAGGCATGCAGCCACTTCCCTCCATCCATTCACCCTCTCCCTCTCTTACGCTATCAACGTCACAACTTTTCTACCTCAAGTTCTGATCAAGCATCTTCCTTCTCCTCTCCTCCACCATGGCTCTGGACCCATATGCTCCTCCCTACTTCCCTTCTTCTTATTTGACTCTCTCAGCCACATATGATATCCACCTCAAGTGTAGAGTCGGAGGAGAAAAAGTGGGCAGGAAGAGGAGGGAGAAGCAGCACAGCCGGCAGCATGACCCGGAGGAAGTACAGAGGTTTTCTTCAACATCCGTAGGAGAACTATAAGGATATATCTTTTCATAACATATCACATTATCAAAGACCCCTAATGTGACAACCATGTTACCGCGGTGTCGGAAGACTAACATGTCATAATTTTCTAAGCCGTGTGTTTTGACATAATTCTCCAAACTCTTTCATGCTATGTAGTAATGCAAGATTACTACATAGGAGGAAAGAGTTGGGAGGATTATGTCAAAACACACGGCTTAAAAATTTATGACATGTTAGTCTTCCAACACCGCGGTAACATGATATTCACATTAAGGGTCTTTGACAAGGTGACATGTTGTGAAAAGATATAACCTTATAGTTCTCCTACGGATTTAAAGAAAATATCTGTACTTCCTCCGGTTCATGCCGCCGGCTGTGCTGCTTTCTCCTCCTCTTCCTGCCCACTTCTTCTCTCCCGACTCTACACTTGAGGTAGATATCATATGTGGCTGAGAGAGTCAAATAAGAAAAAAGGAAGTAGGGAGGAGCAGATGGGTCCACAGCCATGGAGGAGGAGAGGAGAAGAAAGATGCTTGATCAGCATTGTCTTCCGGATCGTCCTCATCAAGGCATAACGGGCTACTCAGCGTGCCCAGCTTCTTCAACTTCTCGCTGGTTGCAGAGTCAAAATGGGAACAGGTCCTCTTTGACGGCCCGGAGCTCTGACTCGCACTCGTCGTCGCGCTACCGGTTTTCTCTCCTCCTCTGACGCGGGTCATAAGAAAAGAAATTTCGTACCTCTTCTTCACATAAACATCATTGCCGCCATGTACTCGATCCTCCTCGTCTGTGGCGCTATCCAACTTCTTGGTGCCTACATTGTCACTCGAATCTCCCCTTCGACTCGTATCATCCTCTTCTTCGTCTGTCTTTTCGCTACCTGTCTTGCAATCATCTGCTATCACTGCCGACTCATTCGACTCCTTCTCCGAGTCTTCCTCCTCCTCCTCCTTCTCCTTCTCCTCCTTCTCGGAGTCATCGGAGAAGGAGTCGAATGAGTCGACGATAATAGCAGATGATTGTATGACATGAAGCGAAAAGACAGGCGAAGAAGAGGACTATACGAGTCGAATAGAAGATTCGAGTGACAATATAGGCACCGAGAAGTTGGATAGCGTCACAGATGAGGAGGCTTGAGTACAAGGCGGCAATGACGTTTATGTGAAGAAGAGGTACGAAATTTCTTTTCTTATGACCCGCGTCAGAGGAGGAGAGAAAACCGGTATCGCGGCGACGAGTGCGAGTCAGAGCTCCGGGCCGGCAAAGAGGACCCGTTCCCATTTCGACTCTGCAGCCAGCGAGAAGTTGAAGAAGTTGGGCACGCTGAGCAGCCTGTTATGCCTTGATGAGGATGATCTGAAAGACAATACTGATTCAGTTTTGCTTTCCTTGGATGGTATTGATTCTGTAGATCCGTGTATAAAGAGGAAGAGATTGGGAGTAGAGTGGACCCGGAGGGAAATAAGAGATTGGAAGCTGGGTCAATATCCAAGAAGCGAAAGAGAGTCGAAGATTCTGATAGGTTGGCGTATCATCATTGCCGAGGGATGAGGGTCGAAGGACAGTCAACTTTATCTACGGCTACATAGTTTCTGCCTCGCCAGTCGAATCGCTGCAGGGACTATGTCCTGATCACCATGTCGTACCGTAGATTAATAAAAATGGAGCTGGAGATAAATACAGAAACCAAAATACAAAATACAGAATCCAATCCCTGGCTTCGCCGAAAATACAAAACACAGTTCTAATTCATATGTATTTTAAGTGTAAGAATGGATGGCTCAGAACACAACCCAACCGGAGAGGATACACAAGCAATGTGGGATGAGCACGGATACTCTGACAAAGGAAACCACCATGCTGTCAGGAACCTCTCACTCGAGCTCTACACGAAGGATGTCCCCTTGAGCTCCGGGGCAATATTTTGGCTCGGAGCAAGAATCTGTTGAGGGAGCACATCCACCATGCCGTCAAAAAAAAATATTAACGGTGAGAGACCCATCTGAGTAGGACGTATACTCTGGTAATATCTCCTCCAACACTCAATCCCACTACTGATCATTCTTGTAAAGGTGATCTCTCAAGTATATGTCCTACTCAGATGGATCTCTCAGAGTATCCTCTCTGGTTGGTTCTTGTATCATCATTACCGAGGGATGAGGGTCGGAGGACAGTCAACTTTATCGACGGATACATAGTTTCTGCCTCGCCAGTCGAATGGCTGCAGGGACTATGTCCTGATGTCGTAGTCCAATACAATCCAGAGATTGACACAGTACTAATTCATATATGTAGTCCAATACATATAGTCTAATACAAAAATAACCCAAAACAAATAGTCCAATACAAATAAGTACTAATAGCTAATGAGAACCACGCTCACGCAAACGCTCAGTGATACGATCACGCAACCACCTCGAAAAAGCGATATCTTTGGCATGAGGAGAGATGTCGTCCCTTGCAAGTGTTGCATGAATAGAACTCCCGATCTCACTAGCTACCGGTGCTGGATGAATAGAACTCCCGGTCTCACTAGCAACCGGTGCCACTTCCTCCTTAACTGTAGGAGGAGCCACCTCAGCATTCACTGTTTTCCTCAAACGACATGCCGCTCCTCGGGTCATGGGTGCCACTGGTAAGATCGATAGTCACAAATAATATAATTGTAACAAACACTAACCTCAATAGAACAAACACTCTCACAGCTCAAAATACTAACACATGCTCACGCCTTACTCTTGTGACACTCCCTTTCAAACACAAACACACACCTATATGTTCCCTTACACATGTTGCCATGTTACCTGTAAAATATGAAACCCTTGTTGTCTAAAATAAGACACAATTCTACAAAGAGAACCATACTGTAGAACTCACACTTTTCTTCTTCTCTTCTTGGGATTTTTGAGTATTGGATCTTGAGACATATAGCTAGAACTTACGAAGAATGGAGTACCATACTTCAACAAATAGATGTTGACTAATTGGTTCATATACTTCAACAATAAAGAGAACTAGGGGTTTAGTGAAATTTTATTAATCTTCCTATACTCCAGTGATAGTTCTTCGTTTGCGCATAGTTCCAGATGTAGGACGGATATAGAAGGCTTTTATATATGACAACTTATATTAACTAACATTTCCTTTCTCTTTTACTTCTTGTTGTACTTATGTGAGCCCCAACTTAAACCTAGGAAGCACAAAGATGCTTCAAACTGGTTAGTGTCAAACTTGTATTAGGCAAAGACACTCACCAAAATATGTATATAGAGTTCTTCTCGTCCTGTCCTTTCTTTTGTGTCCAATACACACCTATACATCATAACTAAAACCAATTCTATTACAGTGGAGAGAGACCTCTAGTGTACCCTGATGGCTCTTGGATTTCAGAGGTGTTTGAATAATACTATCAACCCATTACAACAAACAAATTGTATTTCTCTTTAGTAACATCAACCCTCAGAACAAACAGATTGTATTTCTCTTTAGTAACATCAACCCTCTACAACAATCTAATCATACTTATTCGCTTTGATTCCGTCGAATCAATAAGTCGCCACGGACGTGATATCGTACAAGTCTATGTTGCACTGTACAAGTCGTACTCGTGTATATTTATAAAATAGTTATTTTTGTAAAAGTTTTGCAGCGGATAAAACATAAATTGATAAACAAATAAATTGATAACTACATAGGTGTTGCTATCATTTTTTGCAATGCAGCGATCCTTAAAATCTCGGCATTGGGGATATGGTAAACTAATATACCTAGATTACCCAAAAGTACACTTGCGAAATAGGATAAAATAATTAGTTGTGTATAAACGTCTCTAAGTGTAGGAATGTTGTAAGGTGAAACAATGTATCAAACACTATATCGAAACCCAAATCCAATATAAAATTCAAATTAATACGAAAATACACAAGTGTAAGTAGGGGATTAAGTGTACAGAGGTGAAATACATATATGCATGCTTGGGGGTGTCCACGTGTCCAACAAATGGACACAAAGTGTCCAAAACCTCACGAACACACTGTATCAGTGAACACATGGTCGTAATGTGTCTCCGTGTCCATTTTGGACACGAAAAAACCTCAATTAGGGTTAGGGTTTACCTTCAGTCTCCTCGTGGTGGTAGGGAGGAGGAGGACAAGTTCGGTGGTGGAGGAGGAGGATCTCGCGGTGGAGGAGGAGAAGGGGCTCGCGGTGAGAGGAGGAGGAGAAGGGGCTCGCCGGAGGGAGGAGAAGGGGCTCGCGGTGGAGGAGGAGGATGAGCGGCGCCTGAGGGAAGGGGTCGGACAGTCGTCGAGTTCGGGGAAGAGGGGCGGGAACAAAAAATTTGTGAGAGAGAAATAAAAAGTCGAACCGAGGAAACCCTATTTAGCAGCAAGTTAGCGACGTCTGTAAATACGTCGCAAAGCGTCAACTTTCTTTAATATTCGGTGACGCCATAAGCGTTACGACGCTAAACGTCGCTGAACTAATAAAACTGGCGACGTTTTCCGACAAATCAACGACGTTGCTTTTTATTACACTAAAGGTAGTCGCAATATGTCGCTGTTTGTCACTATCAGCGACGTGTTGTGACGCTTATTTTGGCGTCGCTAATTCCAAAAATATTAGCGACGTTTTAAGTTGGCGTCGCTAATTTCGTCGCTGATATGGCTTATTTTGGTCGTGTCACAAATAGAACCCTCGACCCGAGCCTTGTTTTTCACCTTCCTCTTTAGGTGGTTCAAATGCCGCTCAAACGGGTATATCCACCGATAACCGACGGGCCCGCCAACACGTGCCTCGTAGGAAAGATGAATTGGCAAATGCTCCATGGAGTTGAAGAATCCAGAAGAAAATACCTTCTCGAGCTTGCACAGTGTTACCGCAATATCGTTCTCCTGCTTTTCTAGACGATCGACGAGCAACTTACTAGAACAAAGATCTCTGAAGAATATGCTAAGCTCGGTCAATGGATCCCAAACAACCGGGGGAAGAATTCCCGAAATGCAATCGAATTAACCTCTCCACGAATACGTGACAATAACGGCTCTTCATACCTGTCAGTTTGTTCTCCTTGAGGTCGACGCATCTTCTCAAGTTCGAAACATACCCGTCTGGAAATTTCAGACCTTGAATCCACCTACAAAGTCTCACTTTATCCTCCTTCTCCAATGAAAAAATTGCCTTAGGCTTCTTCAACTTCCTATTTCTGTCCTCTATTAAATACAATGCAGGACGTCTACATATGTCTTTCAAGTCCAATCTAGCCTTTGGATTGTCTTTCGTCTTCCCCTTTACATCTATTACAGTATTAATTATGTTCTCAAACACATTCTTCTCGATATGCATGACATCAAGGTTATGTCTAATCAGATTGGTGCTCCAATATGGCAGATCCCAGAATATACTCCTCTTCGTCAGTTATAAGTGCAACCAAATCCGTCATACTTGTAGCCTGTAGCAGGCTCTTCAATAGCTCTTGATAAATTTTTTATCTCTTTCCATATCGTGTATCCGGACCACCTTGGCGGGGGATTAGCCTTCTCCACAACGCCAGCACGAAAAGTATTCATGTTCCTTCGGTACGGATGATCCTTCGACAGGAATTATCGATGACAATCGAAGAAGCACGGTTTGCCTCCATGTTTCAAACGGAAAGCCATAGTGCGGTCCATGCAATACGGACTTGAAAGACGACCATGAGTGCTCCATCCAGATAACATACCATAGGTCGAAAAGTCGTTGATGGTCCACATAAGTGCTGTCCGCATCTGAAAATTTTGTTTTCTAGATACATCGTACGTGTTGGAACCAACTTCCTACAGCCGATTCAACTCATCAATCAATGGCTGTAAAAACATCAATGTTCCTTTTCGGATTGTTCGGACTTGGAATAATAACGGTGAGGAATATACGGAGTCTTCATGCACATCTAAGGCGGTAGATTGTACGGAGTGACGATCACAGGCCAACACGAATACTGGGATCCCGAAGTCCGAATGGGGTAAAACTGTCGAGAAGAGACCCAATCTGATATTACGCGGATCAGAAGCAAAATCTGGATACTCTCGATCAAAGTGCTTCCATGCTTCTCCATCAGATGGATGATCCAACACTCATTCGGTCTGTTTTCGCTTATGCCAACTCATGTTTTCTGCAGTTTCCTTCACCATAAACAACTACTGCAACCGGCGTCAACGGCAGTGCATCGAATCGGTAGGCTTTCTGGCACCGACAGACTTTCCTGTACTACTGCTCTTGTAGCGATCGGTACCACAAAATCTGTAGGCGTCTTCATCCTTGTCATCTTTGTAGTACAACATGCACCCGTTGTGACATGCATCGATTTTTTCGTATCCCATCCAGAGCGATTTCACAATCCTCTTAAACCGGTAGAAGTCTTTAGGCAACTTAGCACCCTCAGGCAATATTTCTATAAACAGCTCCATAAGACGTTATAACAATCTTGCGACATGTTAAAATCGGATTTGATGCTCAACAATCTTGTAACCACCTCCAACGGTGAAAGATCCTCACAACTAGGATATAATAGAGTCCTTGCATTCTCCAGCAACTCCATGAACTGTGCAGCATCGACGTTCTGTGCCTCCTCAGGTGCATCATGATCGTCCTGATCGAAACTAGGCCCTGTCGCGTCAAAAACCATATTCACCAACCCATCGTATCATCGTAAGCAGCGTTGTTGTGGACATCCACATAAGGCTCATACTCCAATGTTAAAGAAACAATTTCTCCGTGCGTGCTCTACTGATAGTAATTCGGCGTGAAACCCTTCGAGTATAAATGATACGTGACTTCCACTTCTGGATGATATTTCAAGTTGCGACATCTCACACACGGACACTTAATTTTGGTACCGTCCATGTACTGAGGGAATGCCTTGGCAAACTGCAGGAACTGCTGTACACCCTCTATGAATTCATCCCGCACACCGCACATGTCATCAGGATGATGGTTGTACATCCACGAACCGTAAGTTGTAATTTATATCCATTTGAAGTTAATTCTACAAAGATAGATACACTTATTCGATTATATTGTCCAAATGGATGCATAGACACATAAGTATTCGATTATACCTACACTTCTAGGCTACTCTATACACTCTTATAGTAACTAGGAGTCCTATGATATTACCTATCTCATGTACACTCTTCACACACATACACACATTACCTACCATATGTAGGGCTCAAGTCAAGAGTATAGTGCAATGTTATGCTATCATTCTTGCCTATAATAAGGCATACCATATACGCTACATTAACAGGAGTAAGGTATGTAGCAACAGTATGCTATCAATTATGCTTATAATAAGACATACAGTATACTACATACTAGCAATCAAGTAAACAAACGTGTCGTATATGATGCCAATATAGTATAAGGTATATCGTGCCTATACTCAACACGCTAAGACTTAGGTGACTACATGCCCTTT
The DNA here is from genome assembly GCA_029216955.1 of Iris pallida. Taxonomy (NCBI): domain Eukaryota; kingdom Viridiplantae; phylum Streptophyta; class Magnoliopsida; order Asparagales; family Iridaceae; genus Iris; species Iris pallida. The sequence continues at coordinate 15,676,793 of JANAVB010027195.1, forward strand.
GGTGTTCTTCCCTCCCCGACACGACATGACACGAATGGAAGCAAGTGGAAGTAAGTACAAACAAGTCAAGTGTAATATGAATGCATGTATGTGATGATCGAGTATGAGTACCTGCCTCTCTTATGGGGTTAACAATGTCTCTAGATCACCAATAAATAAAGAAATAATATTTTTAGAAGCTTTCTAATTTAAACCTCCAGTCAATTTCTAGTGTTTACAAAACCACTTAATCTACTGACTATGCTCTAATTATTAACAAATTACTTAAACAAGTGAGTCAGGTAATACTCTCTGAACTAAGAGGAATGGAAAAGTCCTAACACTCAACTTGAGCATCCACAAGTCCATTACACCCTTGAATCCCTATTGGTTAACATAAACTCCACTGCTACCTATTCAATGAGTCTACCAACTAAGTACTGCAAGAACCTGGTCTATAACAACAGTAACTATATATACTTCAATGGCCCAGCAATTTAGCCCAAAACTGACCTATATCCAATAATGAACCCAAGCCCTGACTCAATTTGAAGTCAATTTCAAACCATCATTCTAATGGCTATGAACAACACCCCAAGTGAACCTCCAATTCAAACATTTCTTATGATTGGCTATTAACAGTACCACTATTTAATTTCTACAATAATATTAAACCAGTCCACATTCAAATTAGTATAATATCAAATAATAAGACATAAATATAATAATTATATATATCAAATACACTAGATAACAAAATAAATATCAAAGCAAATAATAGTAAATATCGAAATGTTCACAGTGTCGTGTCCGAAATAGGTTCTTTGTCAAGTGTGTTCTGTGTCAAAGTGTGTGTGTGTGTCAAAGTGTTGTGTCCTGTGTCACAGTGTTGTGTCCGAAATAGGTTTAGGGTTTACCTAGTCGGGGCCGGAGGAGCGGGTCGTCGAGGGGGCAGGGGGTCGCCGGTGGAGAGCTGGAGATAGAGGGGAGCAGTCGTCGAGGGTGAGCGGGGTCGACAAGGGAGAGCTGGGTCGCCGAGGGGGTCGCCGAGGGGGTCGCCGAGGGGGTCGCCGGTGGGAGCAGGGTCGCCGAGGGGGAGCAGGGTCGCCGAACGGGGTCGCGGAGGGTCGGGGGCCGAGGGGGGAGGGTCACCGAGGGGAAGGGCACGGGTTCGAAAAAAATTCGATCGAAATAATGGGGGGGAATGAAAACTCGAATGCCCTATATTTTTATTTTAGCGATGTCATAACTATACGTCGGTAAACGTCGCTAATATTAGTGATATTAGCGACGTTCACTGACTTATCCGTGACGTATGTTTCTTTATACAAAACCAAGTCGCAAAACATCATCGTTCGTCGGTAATAGTGACGTATTGAGACGTTATAAATTACGTCGCTAATTCCTTAAAAGTTAGCGACGTTAAAACGTCGCTAATTGCGTCGCTAATATGACTTATTCTAGTAGTGAATGTCCATTTCTCGTAGTAAAATCACGAAGAATGGCCATTCTCCATGTTAAAATCATGGAGAATGACTATTCTCGTGTTAACATGCAGGAGAATAGTCATTCTTCGTGTTAAAATTACGAAGAATGGCCATTCTCCGTTGTAAAATCACGTAGAATGACCATTTTCCGTATTAGAATGCTGGAGAATGGCCATTCCCCGTGTTAAAATCACGGAGAATGGCCATTCCCCGCAATAAGATCACGGAGAATGGCTATTTTTGTGTTAACATGCAGGAGAATAATCATTCTCCGTGTTAAAATAACGAAAAATGGCCGTTCTTCGTTATAAAATCACGTAGAATGGCCATTTCCCGTGTTAGAATGCAGGAGAATGGCCATTCCCCGTGTTAATATCACGGAGAATGACCATTCTCCGTGTTAAAATTACGAAGAATGGTCATTCCCCGTGTTAAGATCACAGAGAATGATCTTTTTTTCCTTCTTTTTTTAAAGTATATGTTGATTGATATCATACTTTTCATTGTTATTTGTTTTATATCGGTGCAAACAATCGAGAAGCTCAAAGAGACAAATAAAAGGCTCAGAAATGGGAAAAATGAGCTTCAGAAACAAGTTGAATCGTTGCAGAATAAAGCCATTAAAAAGGACATAATCGCCGAAAAACTTTAAATCTCTCCACGAAGATGATGATGAGCGATGATCGCAGTTCGACTGATGAAAAGTACAGTGAACTACGAACGATCTTTGCTGAAGATGAGAGCAATGAAATTCAGATCTCTCGTGAAGAAGAAGAAGACGATCGCAATCAAAATCTGAGTTTGTGAATTCAAATACATATATATGACCAAATTTGTATAAAGGGGTAGCTATGGTATTATCAAAATGGTAATTTTGGAAATATAGAGCATCTAAAGGGAATATTGAAATATTAAGGTGAAAATACATAATGTTGGGTATTTCATAAAACTCACCCTGCGGGTGAATTTTTTATAAACACCTACCTCGAAAGTGGGTATCTCAGCAATTTCTAGCAGTTTTTTTTGCTTCAAATCATTGTTTTTATTATATTTGCACGGATATTTAATGCTAAATATTACATAATAAATTGTTTATAATCATTTGAAGAAAATTCAAATATTTATAATGAAATCTTTTTTCGTGATTTTTTCCCTTTATTTTGATATAAAAAGAGATATTTGTAAATAATTACTATTTATACTATTATAGTTTTATAATGTAAAAGATAATAACAATGGAAAGAAACATGATAACGGATACTAAATATTTATTATGATAGTGGATATTAATGATGGTAGTGGATATTAATTATATTATAATTATGATTACACCATCAATTATATTTTCTAATTAATTAGTAAGTGAGGGTATTTTAGGAGTATTAAAAGTTTCAGGGTGAAACCTTTCAAGTTTTCTTATTATATAATAAAATCGACATAATAGAATAGATAATTATGATTACACATATCAATTATATTTTTAAATTAATCAAATAAGATAAGTTTAGAATATTCTAAAAATATTAAAAGTTTCACGGTGAAATGTTTCAAATATTTTTTTTATACAATAGAATAATTTAAATACTTTGAATTCACTTTCTAATTTTTCTTTTGTCACTTAAAGCAAACATGGATTGGTTCCAACTTTAATTTACCTTCTAGATTATACTATCCTATATTAGGAAACAGTGAGGCTGTAAACTCCTTATCAATAGGGCAGGGCGGTGCGGTGCTGGCCAACCCCGCTGTAACTCCTTATAAAAGCAAAATAAAAAAAATCGATAAAAGAGGAGGAGGAGGAGGAGGAGGAGGAGGAGGAGAACAAAAGAGAGCTTCTCCGTTCCGCCATGGGGAAGATGAACATCAAGTCCCTCTTCCGCCGGCGCCTCAAGCTCCGGTCCAAGAGCTCCGTCGGATCCACCGGCGGCGGCTCTTCCGGCGGGTCCGGATCCGGAGCGTCCGACCCCTCCTCCGCCACCTCCCCCACCACCACCTCCGGCGAGCTCGAGCGCGTCTTCAGCAAGTTCGACTCCAACGGCGACGGCAAGATCTCCGCCGAGGAGCTCGCCGCCATATTCGCCACGCTCGGCGACGGCGAGCCCCTCACCGACGAGGAGCTGCGGCGGATGATGGCGGAGGCCGACTCGGACGGGGACGGCTTCATCAGCCTCGACGAGTTCGTCGACCTCAACACCCTCCGCGTGGACCCCACCGCCGCGCTCGAGGACCTCCGCCACGCCTTCTCCATGTTCGACCTCGACCGCAACGGCTCCATCTCCGCCGAGGAGCTCGCCAGGGTGCTCCGGAGCCTCGGCGAGGGGGTGTCGGTCGCGCAGTGCAGGAAGATGATCGACGGGGTCGACAAGGACGGGGACGGCATGGTCAACTTCGAGGAGTTCAAGGTCATGATGGCCGGATCTGGATCAGGAGAGATCATGAAGCTCGCCGGAGGCAGCGGCGGCCATTGATCGAGATCTCGTCGGATCTGGTTGGTGGTCCAAAAACTTCTAAATTTTTTCTCCCGCTCCATAATCGTCTTTTTTTGTTTTTCGGTGCTCATTACTGCATTGATTACTTACTCTGCTTACAGAAGAAGAAGAAAAAATTATGGTAATTTGTACAGATCCGAGGATGATGATTATGATGAGATCTATAATGGAATTTGATAACTCAATAATTCTTTAGCAATAATTGAAAATTATTAAATTCTCGATCAGATTTGGTTGGCGTCTTTATGATAATTCAATTCTTGGTTTGTTTGATTGAATTATTGATTATGCAAATTTGGTATTATTATTATTATTTAATTTTTGATATGAATTGAAATTACAATAAAACTAGTTGGATAGAATCTATCCGGATAGAGAGGGGTAAATTTGGTATTATTTTAACTCTCACTCTCACATCATATTTTCTTATGACCTGAATACCCTTTTATCAAATTCAAAAAGATGTTTTTGAGTTCCAATAAACATTTAAGTGCCTAGGTGATTTTGAGTCCGTTAATAATGGAAGAATCCTCTTCCAATTCTTCCGTTTTTTTTCTCGTCCGTTTTTTCTCTTCCAATTCCTCCGTTTTTTCTTGGGGGTGGTTGCCGCGTCCAGCTGCGGAAGCTACCAGCGCGGGCCGTAGTGGTCGGATCCGGCCGTGGCGGCGCTGGATCTGGCCGCGCGGAGCTTGTCCTGCACTCGCCGGTGATGGACGAGCGAGGCAGACTTCGGCGTGAAGACGATGTCGTTGCCGTCGCGACCGTTCCGGCCGATTTCCTCACGGCGGCGGCGACGATGACGGAGGATGTTCTGGAATCTAGGGTTTTCGAGCCGGAGGGATCGTTTGGGGTCCTGGAGCTCGAGATCGGCGCCGATCGGGTGATCCCCGGCCTCTCCTCCTCGTCGGCCCGGTCCCCGCCCCGGCCGAACCGAAGGCGTCGAACAGCGAGGAGTGGGACAGCGAAAGCGACGACGACCTCCAGATCGTCCTCAACAACGCTGGCGACGACCAGATGATGATGACGGAGGAGGACGAGGGCGGGGAGGAGCTGGGCCTCCAGCATCGCACCATGGAGGAACAGGACTGGGGGGAGGGGGAGCCGCCGATGGGTGCGGCTGCGGCAGCGGAGGGGGAGAAGGAGGGCCAGTAGGCGGCAAAGGCTTGTTTCATAGTGTTGGACAACTATGAAAAGGTGAGGGCCATTGATAATACAGACACAATGCTGACTAAACAAGCACTTATACTGCTTGCTCTCAACGTTGCTTGTGACAGAACAAGCACTTATATTGTGTCCAACGTTGTGTCTGTATTGCGTCTGTATTCATAATCCTCCTTTTTCGCTTATTCAACTGTGTCCAACGTTGCTTGTGACAGAACAAGCACTTATACTGTGTCCAACTATGAAAAGGTGAGGGCCATTTCCAACGTTGTGTCTGTATTGCGTTGCCTATATTGTGTCGTAATTGTGTCAGTACGACAAAGTTAAGGTATTTCAGAAATAAAAATGTTGACGTCAAGAATGCTTGCTGAACCCAAGGGTTGAAGATGGACACTCCTTAAATGAAGACGTACATTTAATAGATGTCCTTATGCACGAACAGAGAAGATGCACTCAGTCTTGACACATCACATGCATGCAACTAGAGAAGCCACGTACGCAAAAGAAAGAAACGATGATTTCCAAAACATAACAAGTTAATTCATTGACCATAAAACAGGAATTAGAAACATAAGCATAAGTTTTGTTTGGATGGGACATAAGAAAAGTTTTATTTAATAGTAGAGCACTAGTTGGACATGTTTCAAACTTCTGAAGTACTATCACTCAACACGATCACAGTTGGAGGTTTTGTAGCTTTGTCATCTTTCATAGCCTGCAGAACATCCAAAAATATTTCATACATGTCCATCAATGGCTCCACCTGCAGAAGCGAGTCCCTTATTTCATGTTCTACATTATGAGCAAGCAGCCTCTTGAAATGCTCCTTGATTTCTGTCTTCAACTCATCATGTTTCTCCCTCAGTATAGCGAACATCGGGGGTAGACTTGCGGGAAAGGCATGAATACTCCATTCGCCAGTAATTTTCTTCGTCGACGTCTTATCGTTGTCCATTGCGTGAGATCAAATTCTTGTTGGAAGTAGAAGGATGTTATATGACATAGATGTGAGCAATTTATATAGGGAATTATTGTGGAAATGGTGCCTTTTCATCTTCTACAATAAATTTTTCTTGATAAACACATCTTCTACAATAAATAGTGCCTTTCCATCTTCTACAATAAATTTTTCCATGGTTGCCATGTTGTCAACGTTGGAAATGGTTTAATGGTTTTCAAATAACAGAAAACACATGCCAAACCAGTAAACCATTTCCAACGTTGGAAACATGGCAACCATGAAAAAATTTATTGTAGAAGATGGAAAGACACCATTTATTGTAGAAGATGTGTTTATCAAGAAAAATTTATTGTAGAAGATGGAAATGCACCATTTCCACAATCATTCTCTATATAAATTGCTCACATCTATGTCATATAACATCCTTCTATTTCCAACAAGAATTCGATCTCACGCAATGGACAACGATAAGACGCCGACGAAGAAAATTGTTGGCGAATGGAGTATTCCTGCCTCTCCCGCAAGTCTACCCTCGATGTTCGCTATACTGAGGGAGAAACATGATGAGTTGAAGACAGAAATCAAGAAGCATTTCAAGAGGCTGCTTGCTCATAATGTAGAAAATGAAATAAGGGACTCGCTTCTGCAGGTGGAGCCATTGATGGACATGTATGAAATATTTTTGGATGTTCTGCAGGCTATGAAAGATGACAAAGCTACAAAACCTCCTTCTGTGATCGTGTTGAGTGACAGTACTTCAGAAGTTTGAAACATGTCCAACTAGTGCTATTAAATAAAACTTTTCTTATGTCCCATCCAAACAAAACTTATGCTTATGTTTCTAATTCCTGTTTTATGGTCAATGAATTAACTTGTTATGTTTTGGAAATCATCGTTTATTTCTTTTGCGTATGTGCCTTCTCCAGTTGCATGCATGTGATGTGCCAAGACTGAGTGCATCTTCTCTGTTCGTGCATAATGACATCTATTAAATGTACGTCTTCGTTTAAGGAGTGTCCATCTTCAACCTTTGGGTTCAGCAAGCATTCTTGACGTCAACATTTTTATTTCTGAAATACCTTAACTTTGTCGTACTGACACAATTACGACACAGTATAGGCAACGCAATACAGACACAACGTTGGAAATGGCCCTCACCTTTTCATAGTTGGACACAGTATAAGTGCTTGTTCTGTCACAAGCAACGTTGGACACAGTTGACTAAGCGAAAAAAGGAGGATTACGAATACAGACGCAATACAGACACAACGTTGGACACAGTATAAGTGCTTGTTCTGTCACAAGCAACGTTGAGAGCAAGCAGTATAAGTGCTTGTTTAGTCAACATTGTGTCTGTATTATCAATGGCCCTCACCTTTTCATAGTTTTCCAACACTATGAAACAAGCCTTTGCCGCCTACTGGCCCTCCTTCTCCCCCTCCGCTGCCGCAGCCGCACACATCGGCGGCTCCCCCTCCCCCCAGTCCTGTTCCTCCATGGTGCGATGCTGGAGGCCCAGCTCCACCCTACCCTCGTCCTCCTCCGTCATTATCATCTGGTCGTCGCCAGCGTCGTTGAGGACGATCTGGAGGTCGTCGTCGTTTTTGCTGTCCCACTCCTCGCTGTTCGACGCCTTCGGTTCGGCCGGGGCGGGGACCGGGCCGACGAGGAGGAGAGGCCGGGGATCACCCGATCGGCGCTGATCTCGAGCTCCAGGACCCCAAACGATCCCTCCGGCTCGAAAACCCTAGATTCCAGAACATCCTCCGTCGCCGCCGCCGTGACGAAATCGGTTGGCACGGTCGCGGCGGCAATGACATCGTCTTCACGCCGAAGTCTGCCTCGCTCCTCCATCATCGACGAGTGCAGGACAAGCTCCGTGCGGCCAGATCCAGCGCCGCCACGGCCGGATCCGACCACTACGACCCGCGCTGGTAGCTTCCGCAACTGGACGCGGCAACCACCCCTGAGAAAAAACGGAGGAATTGGAAGAGAAAAAACGGACGAGAAAAAAAACGGAGGAATTGGAAGAGGATTCTTCCATTATTAACGGACTCAAAATCACCTAGGCACTTAAATGCTTATTGGAACTCAAAAACATCTTTTTGAATTTGATAAAAGGGTATTCAGGTCATAAGAAAATATGATGTGAGAGAGAGAGAGTTAAAATAATACCAAATTTACCCCTCTCTATCCGGATAGATTCTATCCAACTAGTTTTATTGAAATAATAAATATATTAAAGAGAATATTGCTGGGTTATGAGGATTATTAATTGTGGACTAACATTAATTTGTAGGTAGAAAGTTAAAATATTGTTCTTTCAACTCCTAGGTATGGTGGAAAGAGGGTCGTTTATGAGAGCGTTAATGAATTCAATGCTGCCTGTCTAACCGAACCGCAACGTGACGGTCCGGTGGTAGCAGAAAAGGTCTAAATCAATGGAACACCTTCATGTCAGTTCGATCTGTGTCAACTTATTCTGTTTTGATCCGGTCCATTTAATTTGTTTAATAACTTTCAGTCAGTTGTTAGATCCAGTCTAATTCCTTAATTTTGCAGATGAATCTAATTCCTTAATATTGTAGTTGTATATGATTCATGGGAATTGTCCCCCAAATCAAATTTATTTACTTAATTTTGCAGTTTCTGATTAGATCAGAGAAAAAGAGAAGGAAAGAAGAAAGAGAAAGACAGCTTTGCTGGAGTGATCAGATCACCGTTGGTCAAAGCAAGATTCGCCTATATAAGATCCGCTTCCAGGAACCAGCAAGTTCTTAGAGAACTTCTGGAACGCTCGTCAGTCAATTTTTGAGACTTAAACGGGCTTCCTGAACTTTACGGACTCCCTTAACTCTCTTCTTTGGTGCATCTTAGAAAGGAGATTAGGGAGCTCTATTTACAGAGTAGAGTGAGACGTCACCATCTCTCCTATCCGATATGGGACTAAAATAACACTACTCTAAAATAGAGTTTGATGTTTTACAACATCCCACAATTAACATAGTCGACTGCTAGCCCACGTCTACCCCCCGAACACACGACCGTGCATGCACGAGGCATCCTAGAGTCCGAGTCTGATCAACAAAAATCAACTTACATCATTGTTAAAATTAATCATTTTTTCCTTCTAGGAAAATACTTCCACATGGCACACATTTGTACCCCATTACACCTCATGTGCACACCTCAACACAAGCAATGTATTATATTGAGATACTTATCATTTGGTGTAGCCGATGTGGGACTATCTTTCCTAGTCTAAAGGCAAAAATACCAACAATCTCCCACATATCTCAATATATGGGTTAAGCGTTCTCCAAAGTGACTGCCCATCATGCATTAGGAGAGATGTCACTACGACTTGAATCTTTTCGCATAGGTTAAATAACAACATGATAAAAGAATGGACTAAGCCTTGAATTCTGTACCATAACTGCAATTCTTTCTACTCACATAATGACATCAACTGTGCTTCTGGCTGCACATTAAAGGCCTTGAGCCAGCCTGGTTTCGGTGTATGTATGTTGGGTGTCTACAAAGTTTCCCTCAAGAGACGCCCTACATCTCTATCCATACACTCTAGGTGAGTTCTTTTCACTACAACAAAAAAGTGTTTTAACGGCACTGAAAAAGTGTCGTTGATGACTTTTCATGACACTTTTCTGGTGCTGTCTAGGGGGGGTGTCATAGAAAGTTTTTTACTTTCAACGACACTCGATAAGTGTCATGTAATAACTTGACGACAACATTTGTTGAATGTCATATAATGCTTATTCCACGACACCTTATTGATGTCATCTTAACATGCTTCAATGACAGATGATAGGTGTCGTCAAAATTACTACACTTTAGAAATGTCATCTAAATTTACTCAATGGCAATGAATAAATGTCATGAATATTATTTCATGGCACTTTTTATGTCCCATGTAAACCAAGTTCTACGACACATTTTAAATGTCATCAATATATATATATATATATATATATATATATATATATATATATTTTCAATATATATATATATATATATATATATATATATATATAGAGAGAGAGAGAGAGAGAGAGAGAGAGAGAGAGAGAGAATAAGGGAGGTAGGGTGCCACCTCACGGGAGGGTGTCTACTTGTCACCCCCCCATGCTATCATCATGCACATGGGTGCATGATGATAGCATGTGGGGGTGACAAGTAGACACCCTCCATAGGGTGGCACCTCACCTCCCTCATCCTATATATATATATATATATATATATATATATATATATATATATATATATATAACCCATGTTCACCAATAATTTGGATATATATATATATATATAACCCATGTTCACCAATAATTAGGCAAATCCAACCATGTTCACCAATAATTAGCCAAAATCAACAATGTTCACAAATAATTAACCAAAACCAATAATATTAACAAGAAGATGGGATTCAATGGTTTAAGACTAACAAAGTCTATTACATAATATGTAAAAAGTCCCTAGTAGTCCTACTTCTTTGCGTCCTCATCCGGATTAGGATCATGCGTTGAGAAACACGACAAAAGTGAGTTAATGTCATGAGGAACCTGGAAAAGAAGTAAAGAAGTGTCAATAACATGTAAAGCAAACACATACTCAAAACTGCATATAGTATATATTCAAAACTTGATGTTTGAGATTTAACAAGACATCAGAACTTAAGCAAAGAAACATAAAGTGCAATGGCAATTTAAGACCAAAAAAATAGTCATAGCAAATCTCAAACTTTTGGTGTAAAGGAGACTCATTATCCATCCCTTTTAGGCTAGCTAGGTATATAAGAACCCTGTACTGGTATGGTTAACAGGTTAAGTTTCCTAAATGCATGTTTAGGGGTGACTAAGGTATGTAATAAAGGCATATGGATATTTCTTAAGGAAGGGTATATATTCCAACAAGTGGCACAACCATGTTCAAGCAAAAAAACAAAGTCTTCATAACATTGTTCGTCCGGATGATTTCTAGATAATCAGATTACAAGAGAGACTAGAAATTGAGAACAATGATGTATCAATCCAAATCAAGAACACCAATTACCTGTCAAAAAGGTTTGGCACTTTACCTCATCAAATATGGATCTAAAAATGATCTGTGTACATTTCATGCTAAATAATCTGTCAAAATGGTTCGGCACTTTACCTCATCAAGTATGAGGGTGTTCAGTATCTATGCACATATTGACATTTATTTTTTAGTCAAGGACCTTGTTATCTTTATTATTTAAGAAAACCTTCTGATTATATAGGCAATGTTATTTATGGCACCAAGGATTAAGTTTAGAGCTTTGCTTATTACTTTGCACATTCTCCATATATTTAAATGCAGGAGTTGATGGAGAGATTAAATGTGCCATAAGATTAAGTTTAGAGCTTTGCTTATTAGTTTGCACATTCCATTTAGGCTTCTAGCGCTGTACAGATACTGGAAACATTTTGACTAAATCATCATTAATAAGATAAGTTAAAGTGGATAATCTTCGCGCCAACTTGTTTATTTTGGAAGGACATCATGCAGTGACTTTTAATTCTGTGTTCCATTGGGGTGCATTAGTATTATCTTATGTTCTCTCTTATATCTGCACCTGTATTGACATTGACTTCCTCATTGCTGAACTGGTTTATCAAAAGTTACATGCTCTTGAGACTGACTGATGGGAGTGGTAAGTTTGGATATTGTTTCTGAAAAGATTTGGAGCAAGGTTCAAAGTATCGGTATCGGACCATTCCTATGAGTATTACGATCGACGGTATCAGCAGTATAGGAGGTTTCGGATCGGAGTATCGAATTTTCTTGGTATCGAAAAACAAATAATTGTTGATAAATTATTAACATTTTAGAAAATATATTTTATACATTTAGGCATAATTTTAATATTTTCAATGTTGTTTCTTAGTAGACCCCCAATGTCGGTATCGGTCTGTATCGGGTATCGGTTTGTATCAGGTATCGGTCGGTATCGGAACGGGACATGCCAAACTGTATCGGATTGGTATCGGCCGATATTGTAAACTATGATTTGGAGGGCCTGAAACTGACTAATTCACCCCCCCAGCGGCACACACATGCTCGCACGCGCACCGAAAATGATTTGGAATGAAACATGTTGTAGGACAAGACAAGGACATGCCAGAATTATGTAATGTCCATGTCACTATGTACATATGTTTTGTCATTCTCAGTTCTGTCCATGCAAACATGTTCCGGATTAACAATATATATTATCTTACTCAGTGTATAATCTACATAAGTGTTTTTGTTTACAAGTTAATTCTTTAATAATGCAAATAAAGGTAACAGCAAAGAAACCTTCCTTTTTGCCAGTTTGGCAGTAATGTATTGCTTATTTGTTGTGCAAATCTCCGGTTACTTTTTGCTAGTTGATTGATATTTATGAGGCCTTTGATCAATCTACTGCAGTAGTGGTCAATTGGTTGCTAAAATCCTTAGTTATATTTTTCATTTGCACACTTGGTGAAGTTGATCAATTGCTGCATCCCTTTGAGATGCTAAAGTTTTTGTTTGCTCATGGGACACCTGCAGGCAGATGTTGTGGACGACGCAGCGGTTGTAATTTTCCTTTTCTAACTTGCAACTCCATGCACAGTCGTAGTTAATTTTGTTCGTTCTATTTACAATATGAAAAGAAGATGAAGCTAATACTATTCCTCCAGTCACTTCAATTCTTAGTCCTAATACCAGTTTGAATAACTAAGTTGAAATTGTTGAATCGAATAATTTCAACCATTCCTCCTTCTTTCTAATTTGATATTTTAGTGGGACCGACAATTTTTTTGTTTTAGTCCAATGAAGTTCTAGAAAAACATGTTCTGCTTCATTAAACTAGCTGTTGTTTTTTGTATGGCCATTATCTTCTGAATTAGAATTTGGATGAAATTTTCTGTATTGAAAAATCTTGAAGCTTTCTTAAGAAGTTGGCATAATTTTTTTGATGAAACTCAGTTTTTTTGACATAATGAGTTTATAAATGATCAAACCATGATATCTTTATTTTTTTTTAGAGAAGTCTACGTGCACGATAGGTATTCAGTTTAGTTAAGGTTTAACAGAGAATGATTTACATTGGGATTCAACTCAACACTGGAGAAGAAAGTTTCCAACAAAAACATGCTTATTAGAGCATTTTGGATGCTGCTAATCTTTAATAACACCCAGCTACAATATTCTTGACAACAATAAAATCATAGCTGGCTTTTCTTATTATTATTGATGACATTTTCTGAATTTGAGTTGCTCATTGAGATTGATCATATAGATCATAGTTAAACCCCAAGATATTTTACAACATAAATCAACCAATCTAGAATATAAATGCAATAAGATATTTTACATCATAAAAAATAAATAAGTCTAAAACATAAATCCAAGAAGCAATTTATTGAACAAGCCAATTGAACCCTTCAACCTACCCTTCCCCTGTGTAGGCACTCCAACCCTTCCGCCCAAACCCTCCAGGTTTAGTAAATGCATAATAAAAAGAAAAGAATCATTTCGTGAAAGATAAGAAAATAAAAGGTTTAAGTAGACTAATGAATAGTAGTTTCGAGATTCGAATTCTAACACTGAACAATTTCAGGATCCAAACCATAATATCCACTATTATGTGAGACCATAATACTAAATAATCCTTCTTTTATAGATGTTAGATCGGCTGTAGTCCCTTAACCATGTAGCTATAGGTCATAATAATATTTATCGGCTGTAGTCCCTTAACCATGTAGCTATAGGTCATAATAATATTTTCTGCATTTACGTAATCTTTTTAAATTAATATTCTAATAATTAAAAATCACTAATATTTAATAAAAATATATGAATTAATCGGCCATGTTCTTAATATTTCTACAATCTAATAATTAATATAAAATATTACAAATTAAAAACAATAATTTGTAAAACTATCTTCCTTAGAGAATTATAGCTATGTAGAGTAGTTTGTTTCTTTATGATGATTCTAATCTTGAAACACATATCTCGAAGTATCATGTGAGGACCCATTAGAAGTTAGCATAACAAAACTTCCTAACTGCAGCTCAGTTCTGAAATATTCGATTCAACATTCACTTCCACCAATCATTGTGTAATGATTTCCCGTCAATAGATACATAATAGAGAACTATCAACAATCTAGTAGATTATGATATAGAACTATAGATTGACCGCCATTGTATATACGTACACATCAACAAACTGGACAAAGTTACATGTACAGTCAGTCATATTCTATATGCACACGTACTCCAAATTCAAAAAAAAAGGCCAAAAACAAATTACTCAAGTTTCTACAATAGGTCATAAACTTAACGCCAACAATTTAAAACAAGATACCAAGTTCCAAGCACCGATAGCTACAAACAAGAATCAATCAAGTTTTAAATGTTGCATGTAATACTCCCAGCCAGTGGCGGATGGGGACTTTCTTTCCTGGTGGAGCAGAAATACATTGTCCTCATTTTTTTTTCCAGAATATAACAGAAATAAAAACGATCAATTAATAACAAAAATTAAAATGGTACAACAATTAAGAATGGATTAAGATGGGCATTTCCAATAATTAGGATGAAATTTCTTCGTGTAAAAAAAATGCAAGTAAAATGAAGAAGACAATATTGTTTAACTTAGAACTGAAACGAGTAAGAAATATTGAGAAGCAAAAAAAAGCAACAATTAAGAATGGATTAAGATGGGCTTCCAATAAATATGATAAAATTTCTTCTTCTAAACCCAAATGGAAACCGGACCTCTTTACAACAGAGGAAGGATGAGAGATGCAGACCTAGTTAGGAATTTTTACCTTAAATTAAGCAATCCAGACCTCTTAACAACAGAGCATAGATTAAGAAATTTTTAACTTCACTGCTTCGTCTAAACCCTAGTTAGGAAGAAAAACTCATAAAAAAGGGTGGAGATGAAGGATGAGAGATACAGACCTCTTTACAACAGAGGAACAGAGGAGAACGATGGTGGTGATGGCGGTGAAACGGTGATGACAGCCCTCTTTCCACTGACCTCCGAGAGAGAGCAATAGAGAAGAATATTATGGAGAGAAAAATAGAAAGGAAGAAGAAAGAGAGAGAGACCAAGAAAAAAGGATTGGGGTTTCTTATCCAGGAGCTCCAGCGCCAATTTTTTGGGAGGGCGCCAAAGTAAAATTTTTTAGGGTTGGAGACGGGGCCGCACGGTGAAATAAAAACAAATTGACAAAGGAGAACACTTTTTGAGTGTTGTAATTAACATATAGTATTATACGACACTTTAAAAGTGTTGTATTTAGTATATATTATTATACGATACTTTCAAGTGCCATTAAAAGTGCCGTTAAATTTATCTTTATGACATTTTTAAAAATGTGCCGTAGTTTATGATAAATACTTAATTACAATGACATGTTTTAGTAGAGTGTCATCACTAAAAAAAATCAACAACACTTATTTAGAAAGTGTCGTAATAAAAATGTCGTTATTAACATATTTTGTTGTAGTGTTTGAAGAGTCTTGGCATGAATCCTTTCGCTTCCTTGCGGTGCTACGCCGCTATGACATGGCCCAAAGCTGAGGCACTGCCTCATGTGGTGTCATACCACATGTAGCATGTGGCCCAGCCTCTTTGTAGTGCCAAACTACCTAGCATGAATCCTTTTGCTTCCTTGCAGTGTTATGCTACCGTGACATGGCTTGCAAAGCCGAGGCACTGCCTCATGTGGTGTCACACCATTGTAACATGAGGCTCATCCTCTTTGTAGTGCTGCCTACGACTCTTCATTCTACAGTATTAGGCCCACTTGCCTATGTGTGGTGCTACGTCGCTGTGACTTGGCCCGAAGCTAAGGCTTTACCCTCACTAGGTACCTCTACCCGTGCTTCCTGTAAAGCACGCCAGACATCCCAAATGTTCGAGAACTCATTAAGGCTTCCAAGCTATCCTCTCACATGACTTTGTTCTCTACAATGAACAAACAGTAGACAACAGTGGTTCTGGGTTCACAATCTCGCAAGGTCCCAAAGGATTGCCTACTCACAATAGTTCTGGGTCTGAAACCCCACAATATCCCAAGGGATTGCCCACTTATAGTGGTTTTGGGTACGTGTGTCACGACCCATACCCTGTTTAGGGGCACGAGCACGTGGGTACGTCTAGCCTACACCGTAGTGTCGACGGTAGAACGATATATAGGTTGTCTATAAAATCTAACATCAACATATATATATATATATATATATATATATATATATGTGTGTGTGTGGTGTGTGTGTGTGTGTGTGTGTGTGTGTGTGTGTGTGTGTGTGTCATCACCGTACGAATATATATATATATATATATAACTCAATCACATGACATCTAGGGAAGATAAGCACGATGTGATAAAGATATGATGGAAATAGCAAAAGCTGAAAATAGATGCAAGTCACAGAGTCACAACCAGAAATTCAGATTTTAAAACATTATACAATCCCAAAAATATATATACTATAACCCAAAATAATAAGCTGGAATGCAGTCCAGTCAAACCTAACTAGTCTAGGTCAGAGCAGGTGGTACATCCTCAATGGGCACCGACCCCACAGGAATGTCCAGGTCGTACTTCCCATCTATGCCATACCCATAATAGGTCGAGCAGTCCGCCTCTAAATTCTCTATAAACATCAACGGGGTTATCCTGTCAGGATAATGAGTAAGTACAAACACCAACAGCAGTTTCATTGAATTGACAAATTCTATAAGAGACAATTGTAATGGAATACAAGATAAAATATCAAGACTAGAATATAAACATGATATATATAACAGGATATCATGTCAGGGTATAATGTACAGGAAAGTAGAACAGTATAGGAATATCTGATGTACAATGTAAATATAAACAGTGCCTCGAGTAATATGGCGTTATGTGATCGGCTTGGGTCAAGATCAGGTTGTTCCATTTGACCGACTATGCACAAGTAGTATAGAGGATTAGACCAGCCAAATGGAAAGCTATGCACAAGTAGTATCAGGTCAGGCTACACCCTACGTGTGGTGAGGGTGGAGCTATGCACAAGTAGTAACAAGTGGGGGGTAATAATCACATAACCTCTAATAACTCTACATCTCCGAGTAGTATAATGGATCCAACCATGACACGTCATGACACAGGATTTAAAAAGCAGGGAGCCAGCCCACTCCCAAATCGGTGTCTATACAATTACAAGAAACAAGATCGAACAATGTACTCTGTTTGCCATTAAAATTGTTTGATTGAAAACTTTAATACAAACAGAACAGTGTTACAATGTAGGACTTAGATGTAGTCCTAGGAGTACACTTTTGTTTAAGCTGGGTCCTTAGTGCCAATGGAGCAAGTGGTAATGCGTTGACTCCGTTGACCGGCTGACGATGGTTATCGGTTCTCTGAAGGCGTGGATTGCTCTGGGTGCTGGAGCTTGTTGAGAGGAGGAAGACGTTGAGTGTCTGTATCTGCCTCTCTGATGATTCCTTGTATGTTCGTTGTGGATTCTGTGTGTGTGTGAAGGAGAAGATCCCTCTATTTATAGTTTTGCAGGCTGGCTGCTCATGCGCGCATGTAGGGTGCGCCGGTGTGCGGGGACGCCACGTGGAAGTTGCTGATGGGGGCGCGTAGATGATGTGCCCTGATTGAGGGGGAGAACTCTTCATACTGCTGTTGTGAGCCAGCACGTAGCAGAGGAGAAGATCTTTCTGTTGCTGAAATCTTGGACGAGTTGAGTCAAAGGACACGTGTCATCGACCCATGGCTCGAAGATCTCGGATTTGGGGGGGGGGCAGTGATCTGGTGAGCTGCGCCTTGGATCTGGGCGCAGGAGGAGGCTGCGGCTCATAACCTTTAGGAGTTACAAACCATTTAGGGCGCATGGCTTTTGAGGCGCATGCAGGTGACTTTCCTTCTGTCTTTCGGGATCAGAGATCAGTCTGGGGCGCATGGCTTTTGAGGCGCATGCAAAGCTTCAACTGGAGACTCTTCTTCTGTCTTTAGGGATCAGTGAAGGGTCTGAGGCGCATGGCTTTTGAGGCGCATGCTGGTTTGGACGCATGGCCGTAGAGGCGCATGCGGATTTGGACGCATGGTCGTAGAGGCGCATGCGGGTGGCCACGTGGCAGTGGCCGTCGGGATAGAGTCATGATGATGCTGACGTTGCCGACGCTTCGTTCTCTGAAAAAGCTGTCAACTGTTCAGACTTTGGGAAGTGTGCTGCCAACTCTGGTGTCAGTTCAGTATTTAATGTTTGTGACGTTCGATGGACAGCTGAGTGGGCACATTGGTTGGTGTTCCACTTGGCATGGAGAAGTGAGGGCGCATCCTCTGTGATGCGCCGGGTACTGTAGGGCGCGTCTGTGTGATACGCCTGATGCAGGAGGGCGCGTCCGTGTGATGCACTGTTTGGCTGGCGCATCCGACATGTCCTTTAATAACGCGGCTGTCTCGCTCCTCGAGTGCTATAAATAGCCGTTTGGCTGAATTCGAGGCATCTGGTTCATCCATTTAATGCAAATTCATTACACAGAATTCGGAGAGTCATCCACTTGGCGCATGGGTTTGATTTGCCCGGCCTATAAATAGTGGCATGGAGAGAAGGTTTGCTCCTCATTCCCTCACGTACTTCCAATATGAACTTGGATATGTGGGTGCATTCTGTTGACGAAGTGCTCCCGAGGGTGAAGATGAGACGTTGTGTTGTCTTCGATGCTCTTGAAGGTGACTGTTACATCCAAAAGACGGAGTCGAGGGCTTTTGAAGCAGGCGGAAGGTGCCTGTTGCATCCAAAAGACGGAGTCGAGGGCTTCTGAGGCAGGCGGAAGGTGCCTGTTGCATCCAAAGATAAGGATGTTCGGGCCTCGTCTCCGTTATTCCGGAAGAGCCGTAGATCGGAATGGCGGTGCTAGGCTCTCTCTTCCTTCAAAGTGGACGCCGCCCACTTTGATTGTGTTGAAAGCTCCTTGTGCCATGATTTCGATCACGGTCTTCCTTGGTCTTTGGAGGCTCTTTCGAAGCCTCCCCTGGCCACAGCATTTGCGGTGCTCTTCTCTTCCTTGGTTCCAGCCAGATGGTTAAATGCTTTGCTTGGCGAAGCACTTATCAGGCGAGCCTGGCTGGAAGAGCGGCACATAACTGGGCTCTGTTCGGCCAGGTGAGCCTGGTTGGAAGAGTTGCACATAACTGAGCTGCTGAAGGGATGCACATAACTGAGCTGGATGCACATAACTGAGCTGCTGAAGAGATGGTAGGATGCGCCTGGCTGGAGGCGCATGACATCTGCTGCGCCTGGCTGACAGCGCATGGTGACTGCTGCGCCTATCGGAAGGCGCATGGTGGTTGCTGCGCCTATCTGGAAGGCGCATGGTGGTTGCTGGCTGTAGACTAGGATCCTTCCTTTGTGGAAATTCTCCTTTGTACCATCTTTTCTAGACATGCAATAGACTTTTATATATATGAAATAAAAAGTCCTTCTTCGAATGTCTATGGCTTATTCGATTAGCTGTCTGAGTTCTGGCGCATATAATGCCTGGCGCATGGGCTTTCTGGTTGTGAAATTCCATGCTTCTACAAGACCCCCTTCAAAGTTTTCAAAACTTTTGAATAAGTTTTGGAATACTTTGAATAAGAAGCATGGAGGTCAGGGCGCATGATTTTTGGGCACATGCTTGTTCGGGCGCATGCTCCTTTCAGTTGATGATGATGATGCCTTGGTAACAAAAGATTAATGATGATCTTTTGGTTGTATTTGTTGTTATCTCCTCACGGAACCCGAAGCGACGGCTGAGATTACACGTCATCGGTTCACGCGTGCGACCAAGCCCTATAAATAGGTAAGGGTTGGAGAAAGAGAGAGTTCATCTGCTCTGTGCCTTTGCTTTCTTTAGAGTTTTTCTTCAAAACCCTAACTTTTTCTTCTTTGAGAGAATGGCTTCCAAGACTCCTCGCGGTGGTACCGGCAAGGGGAAGGAGAAAGCGAAGGAGTTCGTTGGTGAGGATGCACCTATCACCCCTGCAACTCCGGCCGACGTTCGTCCTGAGGTGACGGGTGGGTTCATCTCCTTCACATAAGATTTTGGGCCAGACTGTGCCCTAACTCATATTTGCCGACGCGTATGGACTTTTGTCCTGATGATACGCCGAGGTTCTATCCCACCGACGTGCATAGGTTTATACCTTTATCATGCACCGAGGTTTAATGGCTGACGTGCATGGGTTTCGTACCCTGATGATGCGCCGAGGCCTTCGCTGACACGCATGAGCTCACGCTCTGAATGCGCCGAAGCTCCAATGCTGACGCGCATGGGCTTACGCCCTGATGATGCGCCGAAGCAAGTTGACGCGCATGGGCTTACGCCCTGATAATGCGCTGAAGCTCTGATGCTAGCGCGCATGGGCTTACGCCCTGATGATGCGCCGAAGCTATTTGACATTTTCTTTTTTGCCTGACTTCCATCTTTGTTGTATCAGTGTCGATGACGATCCCTTAGTTGAATGAGGTCCTTCTGGACGCTTCTCTTTGTCAGATGGGAGTTGATTTTGACGAGGCGGTGATCAATCCTGCGAAGGATGCTATCTTACAGGACCAACCTCGTGAGAGAATGCTACAAATCCAGACCCAGTTGCCTCTTTTCCTCCCGAGTATGATGGAGAGTGGTAAACTGAAGTCTGCTGAATCCGAAAGTGTAACTTTCTTAAAACCTGCCTTTCTGTTTGGCGACCGACTAGTCTCTTCCGAAGCGAAGATACTGTGGATTAGAGAAGACTGGTTCCTTTCTGCCAAAGGCATGGTTTTGTACATGCGGCAGGTTGACCGCCAGTTGCCGCTGACGGCTTTTTATCGTCTAGCTTCGAAGAGAAGGATGGGTTGGGAACTTACTCCCTCTCAAGGAGGGGCCTTGGGAGGTACCCTCTCAATTGACGCCTCCTCGAACCAGCGAGATACTTTGACCGCTTCACGGGCCGGTTCTTCTTTCAGTTACCGAGCCTTACGTCCTGGGAGCATCTACAGTGAGGTCCCAAACGACACGTTTCCCTTCAGTACCCCAATCTTTGCAAATCGGATGCTGACATCAAAGGTGATGTATCCGACAGGTAGCTTCAGAGTCGAAGGCTGGTGTCACTACATCCCGAAGTGGGACGAGTTGACCACTTGGGTGCTTTCAAGGTTCGAGGTTGAGCTTAAAGAGATCGGGCTGACAGCCGCCATTCGGGCCACGCAGGCAGGTGTGGACCTCAATAAGCCTATGTTCCTTGCGCTCTTGGAGCTTTTCAATGCCCAGACTGGTAGCTTCTTTACTCCGGTGGGGGAGTTGGGATTGGCCCTTCATGAGATGTACGAAGTGTCCAAGCTTCCTTGGGGCTCGGAACCGTACGAGGAATATTTTCCATCAAATGAAGAGATCCAAGTTCTGGAGGATAAGGATCCGGAGATGATGGCTGTTTTCAAAGAGGTGACAAGCCATCATTATCTGATGCACCGGAGGGACAAGGGCAAGACCCAGCCTCATGTGACTGCTTGGAGGGACTACGCCTTCAGGCAGGACTTGACGGATCCTTCGAGGATTCAGTTTGCGACTCCGCAGGGATTGAAGCCCGCGGAAGTGAGTTCTGAAATAAGCCGGCTGGACGAAAGGACCCCACACTCTAATGAGGGCGGCAAGGCTACGTACAGCTGTTTCTGGCACTGCGGGCACCGGATGTCATCCAAGGCAGTGTTGACGCCCTACTTGATGATATGGCTCCGGGATTGCGTATTTGCAGGTGGATCCGGTGCTGTCGAGAGGGTACATCGGAATCTCATTTTTCCTAACATTTACCTACCAAGATATTTCATATCTTGGTCAAATTGGTATCCCGATACCAATATCTTAGTTTAGGATAAATACCTTAACTAAGGTAAACCTTTACCTTAGATAGGTAACCCACAACCAAGCCTCTACCTTAGTTTCTAGGCACCCTTCTACCTTAACATGGTATCCTAATACCTTACCCTTACATCTTGATACTTTAACTTGGTATCTCAATACCTTATCTTGAAGGTATCATAAATACTTTACCTTACCCATTACTAAGGTAATTCACATTACCTTGCCCATACCAAGGTTAATCATATTTACCTTGAGATACCACTCTTGGTATCCTAAGATACCAAGACACTAATCTATCTAACCATTACCTACCACTATCTAACTCTAAACTAACCTCTAACATATCTTTCTAACATTACCTTAACTTCTAACAACCCACCTACCAATATCCTAACATATAGGATACTAACACTCAACTAACATACATCATATTTAACCTCTCATAAAACCTCTAATCTAACCTCTCCTATAGACACTCACACATATATATATATATATATATATATATATATATATATATATATATATCACAAACACACTCACAACCTCTAACACACACAAACAAAAATATACATAAACACCCACACACACACTAATACATACATACATACATACATACATACATACATACATACATACATACATACATACATACATACATCCTTCTCCTCTCTTCACACTCTCTAACATCCACACACAACACATACTCCTCACAACACAATCACACACACACAATAACACACGTATATATATATACATATCTCTCTCTCTCTCTCTCTCTCTCTCTCTCTATATATATATATATATATATATATATATATATATATATATACACACTAACACTAATATTTATATATATATCCAAAACATCCCGAAACCTATCTGAATACCCAAATTCTTGCAATTATACCCTCTAGGGCTTAGACACGTACCCCACACAAGCAATCTAACTCGCGTATGCGAGCGAAAACGAGAAACGATGCCCAAATGGCCAAATGACCATTTTGGCGACTCCGGGGTGTTCAATTCGCGGTACCGTGCGATACGGGCACCAAACCTATCCGGATTTGACCCAAACTCTTCTCACGAGTTCTAAATAATGATTAGAACCTATTCTAAGTACTAACTTGCCGATTCTAGTGTCGGTGCAAAAAGTCACCAGAGTGTTGGAACTCGAAAACCTCGAAAAAGTTTTTTTTTTCATGATTTCTCGTAAAACGACCCCACGTATCCAAATATGGATACGTACCTAGCCTCATCTCACCCAAACTAACCTAATTAGGTCTAATTAGGCTAGGGACAACACCCAAATATGTTAATTTAGAATTTTTCCCAAATTTGGCACTAAACCTATGCCAAAAGCCCCAAATCGGGTCCAATGGGTTCCAAATCTCTCCTAATGGGTTATCCTACACCTCGGGTATCCTCTAATATGCAAATGACACTAATTAGAAGTAATTGCAAAGATTAGAGTGAGGGTTTACCTCTTGGGAGTTGGAATCCCAAGGAAAAGTTCCAAAATCATTTCTTCTTAGGTCAAAGCCCAAAATCTATGCTTCCACCACCACCAAGCTAGATCTACCTAGATTAAAACCACAAATAAGAGTTAAATAAGAGTTAGCACCAAGATTACAGAGGGATCTAGAGTATGGAGAAGATTTGGAAGAGATTTGCTTACTTTGGAGCTTAAAATGCAAAAGGGAAAAGAAGAATTTTGTGGAATAGGAGAAAAGAAGGAGAGAGAGAGAGAGAGTGTGTGTTCTTACAATGAGAGCATGGGAGGGTGTATATTCTGGCCGACCATGTAAAAAGGGGGTTTGGGGCATTGTGCAAAGTCAGGAATGCCCTCCAAGTCAAAGAATAGAAAGGTTTTGAGTTGGGGTCAAAATGGTAACTTGAAAATTCTAAATTCCAAGTTCTAAATCTAATTCTAGACTCTAATTCCCACTAAAATCAAATGGGATTAGGTAAAATAAATATCTGAATTTGGTCATGACAAGTTGGACGGGTCCAATTGGGTCCAAAACTGACTCGGGTCACTAACACAAGTCGAAATAAGACAAAACTCAAACCCGATCAAATAAAACCCCAGAACACAATATTAATAAATAAATATTCGCAAAAGTATTAGAATATTAAAAATGATAAATTTGCTCTCAATTTTGAAAACTGGAAGTGTACTCCCCTTAAAATAATTTCGTCTTCAAAATTAAAGTTGGTTGTACTCTTCTCTAGGCCAAACCCCCAACAGTCAAGGTCGAAACTTCTATCTTGCAACACACAAGATCATGGTCCCACTGGTCGTAATTTTATAGTCTCGATAGGGTCACTACACTATCTAGCACAACAAAACACAATCCAAGAGGTACTATTGTAACATACAACAATCATGAAAAAAAAGGACGGAAGAAGAACAAAGGACAGACTGCTAACCCATCACTGTAGCATCAGCCTCCTCAACCGTCAACGTAGAAACCCTGCCCGGCTGGGTCTATCCCTCTGCTGGTATGGGACACGACGTTGTTCTACAGGTAGCCTAACTTCATCTCCTGCCCTTGGTATGGACGCTGGCCTGGACGATAAAGGGTATCCCCAATTCGAGTCAGAAAAAATACAATGACTTAGTGGGGTGAATCAAGAGTGGGTCTTGCATTAGGAAAGTCGTACAATAAAAATGAAGCACAAGACGGTATGTCTGAGTGGGACACGAAGGTCATGGGTGTAGAGTGTCTTATCTAGATCATGCATGTGAAGTTGGTTTTGAAAAAATAACTAGCCTTGTGCTCCTAAATTAAAAGTCATAGCAATGTGCATATGATAATCATAAACAAAGTGAGAAGGGTCAAATGGCCTAAATTGATCCGAAATTACGATACAAAAGTAGTACAAAGGAACAAGTTTGAGTGGGACATGATATATCAAAATGAAGATAATCTTGTCTACTACAAACTCATGAAGGGAGTTTCTAGAGATTGACATCTCTGATGCTCTAGAAATCAAAGTCACGGAAGAACATCATCTATATTAACAGAAGTGAAATGATAGAGATGACATGTTAGGACCCTTCTCAAGATACAATCTGATAATCATATGCGTCTGTCCAAAATCATGATACTTAGAATCCTCGCCACGCTAGTAAGCAAGGCTGCGATAAACAGTAGGATCCATAACTGGGGTATATACCTCTATAATCATGTCGTCTGGAATCCTTGCTATGCCGACTAGTATAGCTGCGAGAAGTCCCAAATCTCATAATCAAGATATGTACATTCGAAGTCAGGTCTCTACGTTCTCGCTACGCCAGCTAATATAGCTACGATAAACTCTAGGCTCCATAACCAAGTAGACGTTTTACTTTTCCTGTTATTTCTGTCGACATATGTTATCAGAAGATACTGTAACTCCAGCCATAACATTCATCTCGATATGAAAAGTCAAGTCAACGATGATCCATCAAAATCAAATTCGATAACGAGGAGCAAGGGTCAACGGAAGCAAATTTCAAATTGACATTTAAACAAGATTCTCAAGGGTCGTCCCAGCTATTTGCAAATATTATTGACCAAGATAATGCCTCCTCCGGTCATAATCTTGCAAGGCCTACCAAGAAATTCAATAATAATATTGTGTCTAAAAGCAAAAGAAACAGACACAAAACTGTGCGTAGCACCAGAGTTAAACAAAGCTAATGCAGGAAAAGAATCGAGTAGAACAAACCTGCCACTACATCTCTGTCACGACCCGCTACCCAAAATGTTGGTCCGGGCCGAGTCATGTCCAGCCTGTGCTTGAGATAAAGCGCAGTAAGCTGTTCTAGAGATAACAAGATAAGACTAAATGTGCTAACAGTTCTATAAGTGGAAAAAAGTCATAAATGCTCCAAACACAAAAGTCGTCTCATATAGTAATAAGTCCAAGTACAAGTCTGAAATGTAAAACTGGATACATGTCCAGTTACAAAATACGTAGTCTAATACATGACTACACTAAATATCCCAAGCAACTACGCAAACTAGACGAGTTTTCCCGCAGGTACATCCTCGTAAGGCAAAGTCTGGTCCTCGGCAGTATCTCCATAATATGAGTCGCAGAGTAACTCGTCCTCAGTAAGGATACCTACAACGTTATCCTGTCAGGACGGGAGCAAATACTGATTCTAGCAAACTAGCATATGAAATATGGAAATGAACATAAGAGGAATAACTGAAAATATGGCATCACATAATCTATCATGGCAAGGACACATATGTCATAGCGACAGATGTATATGTAATGTTTAAAACTGTAGCAGGTACGTGATCGTCAATAGGTGTAAAATGTACTGTGGTACAAGTATATAAAATGTACTTCCGTACAAGTAAAACAAGTGATAGATAAACATACGTACAAATACAGCTGGTGCGCCTACGACAAGGTATACATAAAATGTCAACCTTACTCGGTACGTACGTACTAGTAAGGGGGCATGATCACGTACGCTACTAACAGTTTCTCCATAACCCAACTTCTAATCATGTCAGAGATACATAAAGACTGTTCTAAGCATGGTAGTAATGGAAAGTACAACATGTGATATTTTAACTTGCTACCCCAAGGATCAGCATTTAACATGGTTGGATTTGCAGTTCATTTATGTAACAGTATGTAAAGTTTGTAGAAAGTCCTTGCCTCTAGCAAAGCAAGCTGCGATAAAATGCTATAGATGCCTGGTAACTCGTCACTGTAGAAATAAATACATAAACTTAGTTTTTATACTAAGCTAAAACACTAAGGCACTAATTGGTGCAACACGACTTGTGACTGGGCACCTAGCCAAAATGATGACTTTAGCATAGGAGACCAATGTGGGGTGACACAATACTATAACTAACATACTAGGGTCTTTCCACTAGTGAGGGGTGAGGTTCAATACGGCTGTAACTCAAAATAACACAAAAAGTTACAAGTCGTATTTATTCAATAAATAAATCAAATGAACATTGTGTTCCAACAATTTTTGAGATAAACAAAAAGCTTAATTTTACGTAAAATAAAGTTCCAGAATGATGTTTGTTAATTATAGAAATTTATTATAATTTTTCTGGAATTTATTAACCAGTACGAGTATTTTATAAAAATCAGTTTTTCTAAGTACACAGAAAATGAGTTCTGGTTTCATATGCCAAAATAGTGGCAAAACTGTAAATTAAATACTGTAAAAATTATACTAAATTAGCTAAATTAACATAGTATCTAAATACTATTTTTCTAGAATTTTAACAACAATTAAACTATTTTTAGAAATTCAAAAACAGCATGGTACACAAACTAAAATTAAATAATTAATTATCTGCATATTTTGTCCATGTACGTAATTTGAACCAAAGTTCAAATACAGGACCCAAGGCCATGAATCAAGTCTAATATGACTTGTACAGATCTTGAATGTGTGAAAACACATTTGGGCCCAAAAATCCATGCTAGGCTTGGACACCAAATGGTTGCAGTAATTTAAATACACAAAAATACAAAGACGTAAAAATACATAATAAATATTAATATTTTAACTATGTGAAATTATACATAGTAGTCACATAAATATGACAAGTATACATACATATATTAAAGTATAATATATGTACAATATTACGTAAAGTAGAGAGACTAATTAGTTATGTATACATATATACATATATAACATATTTTTTTTTTTATATAACATATATATATATATATATATATATATATATATATATATATATATATATATATATATATATATATATATATATATATAAGAAATAAATATATAATATATATAAATAACAGTAAATATATATAATAATAGTAAATAAAATATATATATATATATGATAGTATACGTATATATGCACAAAATACATATATACATATGCATATATACATATATATATATATATATATATATATATATATATATATATATATATATATATATATATATATATATATAATATATATATATATATATATATATATATATATTATATATATTATATATATATATATATATATATATATATATATATATATATATATATATATATATATATATATATATATATATATATTATATATATAATATATATATAAAAATATATATATATATATATATATATATATATATAATATTATATATATATATATATATATATATATATATATATATATATATATATATATATATATATATATATATATATATTATATTTATATATATATATATGTATATATAATAAAATATATATACAAAAATACATATATACATATATATATAAATATAACATATATATATATATATATATATATATAAACACAAACAAAAAGAAAAAAAAAGGAAAAGAAATAACAGCGCTAGGGGGGGTTTTGAACTCGGCCCTCTGGGTCGGGTTCCTGAGTTGGGTCGGGCTGGCCAGGTGGTCAGCCCGCAGCTTGTGTTAGGGGGGAGGGTTTTAATTTCATTTATTTAGTTTTTAGTTAATATTATTAAAAACCCGAAAAATTAACTCTGTGTCCTGACAGTTTGGGACACAGAGTCTACGTGTCCGTGCAATGCACGACACGCACGGGTCCTAAAACGCGTGTCCGAGCACAGCGTTGGGTTTGTCGTGTCCTGGCGAACGACATATGTCGATTCGAGACACGCACGACACATATCGGTACTGTAACTTACGTGTCCGATGAGCTGGGGGGGCTCGAGGGTGCTGGACGGCGGAGGAGGCGATGGGGAAGCGACGCTCGGGTGGCGATCGACTCGCCTCGGCGTGGCGCGTCGGTTAATGGTGGTTGGGGGCGGTGAGTGTCGCTGTGGGGGCTGGATGAGGGTTCGCCGGAGTTAGGGTTAGGGTTTAGGCTGTCGGGGAAGAAAGGGTGTGGTTGGGTGGTCGTGGGGTTATTCTAGGGTTAGGGTTTAGTCTAGGGTTTTATTTTATAGGAAGAGAAGTCGGTTGTGGGCGGTGAGCTGGCCAGAGTCGGCCGGAAATGGCGGAGTCAGGTCGCCGGTCAGTCGTCGGTCAGTCGGGTCGTCAGGGGTGGGTAGATTAGGGTTTTACACTTAGGTCCGCGTAGTTTAGGATATTACCAATAGGTTCTAACAGTAGGTAAATGCAATATTAAATTTGCATAACACAAATATAACAATTTATAATTTGCAAACTATTATATTAACAAATTAATAAATTGCATATTGATATAAAAATAATTCTAAAAATTATAAAATGGTATTAAAACATTTTAATTAATTGCAAAATGATATTTTAGTATTTAAAGCTCATTAAAAAATTCTAGAAAAATTCCTAAAAATCATAATAAATATTTTAAGGCTAAATATGACATTAACAACTAACTAACACTAATTAAATAAGTTTTTGAAAAACAGGGGCTCACAAATCTTCCCTCCTTGAAAAATTTCGTCCTCGAAATTTACACGGATTGAAGACCCTACAATATTCTAATATAGCAAGCTATGCAACAAATGACTAAGGCTATGATCGAAACTAACCTCTAAGGTATCAAGCGGGAACGGGTGGTTCCCTCGCAGCGGTTGGATCGAACAAGTAAGGGTATCTCTCCCTCATGTCCGACTCCCTCTCCCAAGTAGATTCACCCGGAGAGAGACGGCTCCAAGCTACTCGTACTAAGGGTCTAACCTTGTTCCTCAGCCTCTTCTCCCTCCTGTCTAATATCTCCACTGGCTGCTCAAAAACTGTAAGGCTCGGTCCGACCTCCAACTCTGAATGATCTAGCACATGACTGGGGTCTGGAACATATCTTCTCAGCTGAGATACGTGAAAGACATCGTGAACTCCTGCTAGGTTGGGTGAAAATGCAACCCTGTAAGCTACCTCTCTAATCCTGCCAAGTATCTCGAACGGCCCGATGTATCTGGGGCTCAGCTTCCCTCCTCGTCCGAACCGGATCGTCCCTCTAGTAGGTGATATCTTCAACAGCGCCATATCACCGTCTGCAAACTCCATCGGTCTGCGACTAGCATCAGCCCAGTGTTTCTGCCTGTCCTGAGCTATTCTGAGCCTGTCTCTGATCATCCCGACTTTCTCTGCTGCATCCGTGATCATCTCTGGCCTAAGCATAACTCTGTCTCTGACATCGTCCCAAAAGAGCGGTGTACGGCATCATCGTCCATATAGTGCCTCGAAAGGAGACATACCGATACTGGCTTGGTAGCTGTTTTTGTATGAAAACTCTACCAAGTGCAGATGGCTCTTCCAAGATCCTCCACAGTCCAGTACACAGGTCCTCAGCATATCCTCCAATGTCTGTATCGTCCTCTCGGACTGTCCAACTGTCTGCGGGTGGTATGCCGTACTGAACTTGAGCCTACTACCCAACTCCTCCTGCAAGCTCCTCCAGCAGTGGGACATGAATCTGCTGTCTCTGTCATATACGATGCTCACTGGCACTCCGTGTAGGCGAACTATCTGCTGCATGTATAGCTCCACCAACTTCTCGGTGGAAAGCCCCACCTTGAAGGGTATGAATTGCGCACACTTCGTCAGCCTGTCCACGATGACCCAAATGGCATCATTCCCTCCTTGGAAACGAGGAAGCCCTGAGACGAAGTCCATCGTAATATGTTCCCACTTCCACTCGAGAATGGGTAACGGCTGCAACAAACCAGCTGGCCTCTGGCGCTCCGTCTTGACCTGCTGGCAAACTAGGCATCTCGAGATGAAACGTGATACATCTCTCTCCATCCCGTGCCACCAAAGATGTTCTCGCAAGTCACGGTACATCTTGTTAGCACCAGGGTGAATAGAATATCTCGATCGGTGTGCCTCCTGCAAGACTGCCTCTACCAGCTCTCCCTTCGGCACGCACAATCGGCTGCCATACCTCAAGGATCCATCCTCTGCTACAGTGAAGTCATCCAGCAATCCAGCTAAAGCCTGGGCTCGAAGTCTGCGAAGACTCTCATCTGTAGACTGTGCCTCCCTGATCTGCTCCATCAAACCTGACTGAATGTCAAGTTCCATCATCTGTATCACCGATCCTGGCCGAACTAGCTCGATACCGAGCTTCTCCAGATCTTTCCGCAAATGTCGATCAATCATCAGATACCATGCCATCAGATGCCTGCTCAGCGCATCTGCCACCACATTTGCCTTCCCGGGGTGATACTGTAAATTGATGTCGAAGTCCTTCATCAGCTCCAACCATCGTCTTTGCCTCATGTTCAGCTCTTTCTGCGTGAACACATACTTCAAGCTTTCGTGGTCAGTAAACATTTCCACACGCTCTCCGTATAAGTAATGTTTCCATAACTTAAGTGCAAAGATCACCGCAGCTAACTCTAGGTCATGGGTAGGATAATTCTGCTCATGAGTCTGCAATTGCCTAGATGCATAAGCAATCACTTTCTCATGCTGCTGTAGGACACATCCTAGCCCCTTTTCTGAAGCATCACTGTATATGGTGAAACCTCCAGAACCTGAAGGTAAAGTCAGAACTGGAGCGGTCGTCAGCCTCCCCTTCAGCTCCTCAAATTCTGTCTGGCAGTCCTCAGACCAAATGTGCTCTGCGTCCTTCCGCATCATCTTCGTCATGGGTTCAGCTATCCTAGCAAAGTCCTGGACGAACTTTCTATAATAGCCTGCTAAACCCAGAAAGCTTCTGATCTCTGAAACTGACGTCGGAGCCTTCCACGTCTCAACTGCAGCAATTTTTATGGGATCCACCGAGATTCCCTCTCCAGTAACTACATGGCCGAGAAACTCCACTCGGTCTAAAAAGAACTCGCACTTCGGCAATTTGACAAATAATCTCTCCTGCCTCAGAATCCCCAAAACTGTCCGCAAGTGCTCTGCATGCTCCTCCGGCGTCTTCGAGTATATCAGGATGTCGTCGATAAATACTACGACGAACTTATCCAGATACTGGTGAAATGTGTAACACCCAGTTTTCCAAATGAAGGTAATTTCAAAATTTTGTAATTATAATTATTATTTATTGATAATTATTTTATATTATAATTTTTGGTAATTTTTAATCATTTTTAAACTATTTAAAATTATGACTTGTGATTTTGATATTTTAATATTGTTTGGTTTTAATTTCGAAGAATTTGTCACCCCTAGTTTTCAGAAATAGGAGTATTTTTGTCATTTTACATTTTTGAATATTTTTAAAATTTATTTTATTATTTATAATATTATTCTGGGGTTATTTGAGTCGGGTTCGAATTTCAACTCAATCCGACTTGAAACGGGGACCCGGGGGTAGTGTTGACTTTAGTGGACCCACACATTAGTTAGCCATGGCCCACATGATAGAAATATTTTAGTTAGAGGTCAGACTAATTATTATGGATAAGGTTAGTGTGATTAGTGACTTTAGAATGACTAATTTAGCCCCAACCAATTAGTCCTTTCCTAATACTAATAGAATAGGTTAGTGGGGACATTTTGGACCTTACCATAATAGGACAAATAGCCCCATATGGCCAGCCACTTTGGGAGAGGATAGGCTCAAGTTCATTTCATTATTCTCATCCACACTCTCTCTTGTTCTTCCTCAAATTTCTAGAGAGCAATCCCTAGCAATTTCTCCACCAAATCCTTCCATTTTGCCACCAAATCTTCTTCTTTCCTTCTCCATTCTAGCCAAGGAGGAAGCTACCCAAGTTTGGGAGGATTCGGAGCTCGTTCGTGTCCTTTTCGAATCTCTACGTGTCGGTATCGTTCCGGAAAGGCTTTTCTTCGATTCGATCTACCGGGAGGTATAAATCCCTTCTTCTTTTCATTTCCTCATGCATATAGGTCTATTTTGAACCCATAGGAATAACCCCCATGGTTGTATCTCCATTTGTGTCTATTTCGTATCCATTTGGAGGTCATAGGAGTGTCCTTTGTGTTGTGGTTGTGTCCATGTGGAAAAATCCCAAATTTGGACACACTATGTGTTGTTGTTATGTATGAATGAATTATTACATGTTTAATCTCATATTTTTGTATTGGAGATGTGTTCTATAGTATCTCATATATATATATATATATATATATATATATATATATATATATATATATTAGTGTAGAGAGTGACTTCTTGATATATTATGTTATATACTTGTGTTTCTTTTGTCTCAAACTACCTAAATTCGTCATAATTTTTATCCACGTTTTTAGTAGCTAGAGCAACTTAGAAATGCCATAACTTTTAGCTCATAACTCCAATTAACCTCCCGTTTTTTTAAAAAGAAGCGTATCGAAGTTAGCTTTCCAAATATATATTTTAATAAGCCAAATTCGTTCTAAAACTTTCTGTAGAATTGTTTGAGTGTCAGCTCTATGAAAGACGAACGCGTTTCGGTATTTTTACGATTTCGGGAGCTTTCGGACACGAAAATGCGATCCGTTTAAAGTTTCGGAAAGCTAACATGATGAGCTACAACATACTATAATCCTAGAATTTAGTGAAGGTCCAATTGGTACAGTATTGATTTTAAGTAGAAGAGTGACTATACGATATATGCATTTTGTGTAACCTATGAGCCTATGTAGTATGGATATAAAATAAATATAGAGTATGTAATGCATGATATGTTAGATGAATGAAATATATATATATGATATATATTCTTTTTTACATTAATGTATATATATGGTTGAATGCAAGCATGTAGGAATACAATTAATATAATGCATATAAAAAATGCATAAATGCATGAATGAAAGAATGATATACAATGTATTCATATGTATAAAACATGTAGGTAATGCATAGATGCATGAATGAAATGAATGTTTGCAATATGTTAATATAAATACAAGTATCTAATATGCATGAATGTATGTATAATATAATACAAGTATACATGTATGTATCATGTAATGTAATATACATGATATGTATGTATGCATGTATACAATGTAAGTATGTATG
Source organism: Iris pallida (assembly GCA_029216955.1). Classification (NCBI taxonomy): domain Eukaryota; kingdom Viridiplantae; phylum Streptophyta; class Magnoliopsida; order Asparagales; family Iridaceae; genus Iris; species Iris pallida. The sequence continues at coordinate 15,710,695 of JANAVB010027195.1, forward strand.
TATGTATGCATTTCTATAAATTGAGTTAACCTATAACATTTTACACACATTCATTCATACACCCTTTGACATCATGTATCCCATGTCACATACACCTACCTATCACTAAATTTTAGAACATTAACACATCCTTTCACACATGCCAAACACACACATACTCACTTACTCTTTTACCTCTCTCTCTCTCTCTATATATATATATATATATATATATGTGCCTATATATATACATTTCCTATATATATATCTATGTATATGAATATGTGAATGTGAATAATATATACATTATATGACTAAGTTTGTGTGCCTTGTTAGCTTATGGTTTAGTTTTGTGCTTGGTTTAGTAAGTGACTTAGGCTATGAGTTAGTAGCTATCTTAGATACTTGATTTGTATATACTTAGTTTGTTTAGACCTAGAATTGACTAACTAGACTAGTTGACCATTGTTGACCCAACCCTAGCTAGGTTGACCACAGTTGACTAGAGGTGACCTAGTTTGACTTTAGAGTTGACCAAAGTTGACTTTGACCTAGATTGACTTAGAATCATGTAGATTGTATTATAATTTCAATTACCATATAAATTGAACTATTTATAACCTATGTTGCTATAACTAGGACTCTGTGACTCCAGTTGGCCATCTTTTCATATCAGCGGTTCAGGGTATCAGGCGAGTACATTCTCTGATCATTTCATATCCTGTTTAGAATTATTTTTCTGCTTTAAATTACTTTACTTGATACTGTCACGTTGGTCACACGGATTGGTACTATATGGATCTTTTCATGAGATGTTATCCCTTTGGGAGCATCGGATACTGCATGTTTTGTGCGTTTCATGAATCATCACGTATCTCTATGCTTCCTCTGATTCACGAATCGCTTGTGACACATGTACTCTCATGTTCACAGAGCCATCATGAATCACCTTCACGTATCACTCATTTTATGAGCCTGTGAAGTTTCACGAATCTTAACATAACTTGAACAGATCTTTGTGTATTGATTGGGGATAGGGGAGTAGAAATAGACATGTGAATATTATCCAAGTAGCTGTAGTCATGAATCACTCTCTTAGCTGTAGTCATGAATCTCCTATGCCATTCACATGTTTATATTTTACTCTGACTCACTAGTCACTATTAGTTCTCTATGTATAGTAGATATTTCTATTACAGTTCTCTCTCTGTTTACATACTGCATTTCTTTCAGTATCTATATCTTACTTTACTGCATGATTATATTTTCTAACCTGCTATGAACTGTTGAGATGTACTGTGCTCGCTTCCGTCCTGACTGGACCTGTTGATAAATTTTACAGATAGCCTGGAGGTTGCCTGCTAGCCTAGAGGAGACAGTAGAGGTTACATAGATAGCTAGAATTTTCTTATGGTTTATTTTCTGTCGTCTTGAGTTGTATTTATGGATTATTGTAGTTGAGTTTTGAGATGTATTCTGAGTTTGTATCTTAGACACTTAGACTTCTATCTGTTGTATCTCTTTGGATTTCATGTTTATCTATATACAATTATGCTCTACCTTAGATGTGATTGAGTTTACATTCTTCCATGTCACCCCCATTCGGGGAGTATAAACTGCTTAGCCTTATACTGTTAGATGCATGAGACCTAGGATAGCGTTCTACCGCCGACACTACGGTGTAGGCTGGGCGTTGTTACGTTCTCGTGCCCTTACTCTAGGGTGCGGATCGTGACACGTTTTTAGTGGTGGTCCATGCAGGTCGAGTTTATGTAGTGGTATTCGAACTAGAGTATCACTACAGCCTGCAGTAGGATTAGAATATTTTTGGAGGTACTCAATCACATTAGAAAAAACTCTTAATCCGATTCCTTTTGTCTAAAATTGTTGCTTATTGACTTCCCTTGAATATAAACTGTTCTCCTTTGAATTTTCGCTTCATTCTCAGAAATTGCTTCTTGTTTTGATCTGTCTTCATGATGGTTATGAAGACACGATCTCATCGCTTTGGTTCGGAGGATACTATCGAGAGGCTGGCCACCTCTCGTCCTGTTCATCAGGGCCTCGAGACCGCAGCTTCTGTTGTGCCGACTCAGGTTGGCGTTTCTGCTACATTGGAGGTGCACCTCCGTCTGTACAGAGACTTTTCCTTCATTTTCGGTTTCTTTCAGTAGCAGTGATTCATGTAGCATCAGCAGCAGAGATTTGTGCAGTATTAGCATCAGGCTGGAGGAAACCAGCAGGGCGAGCTATCGTCAGGACAGTCGAGGTTGCACAGACCGTTGGAGATCTTGCTGCAAGTTCCGTTCTTCTCAATTCTATTCCCGCAATTGTCATTTATAATTACCTTGAAATCCGATTCCATCTGTTCCTTGTTGATTGATTAATTTTGTCATGTTACTCTTTTGTTGTGTTTGTTTTTCTTCTGAAAAAATTATATGGGCTAGGTTGCCTAAATCATGGGATCTAGAATCCTCGATAGTCGTGTTAGTTGGCATAGTGAGGACATGTAGTCAGATTTTGGATGTATTCTCGGGTATGGGAATTTAAGGCTTTCGCCGTCGCATGCGGCAGTGCAAAAATTTTAAATACCATGAACCTAGAGGTACGTACTGTTTGCCATTAAAATTGTTTGATTGAAAACTTTAATACAAACAGAACAGTGTTACAATGTAGGACTTAGATGTAGTCCTAGGAGTATACTTTTGTTTAAGCTGGGTCCTTAGTGCCAATGGAGCGAGTGGTAATGCGTTGACTCCGTTGACGGGCTGACGACGGTTATCGGTTCTCTGAAGGTGTGGATTGCTCTGGGTGCTGGAGCTTGCTGAGAGGAGAAAGTCGTTGAGTGTCTGTATCTGCCTCTCTGATGATTCCTTGTATGTTCGTTGTGGATTCCGTGTGTGTGTGAAGGAGACGATCCTTCTATTTATAGAGTTGCAGGCTGGCTGCTCATGCGCGCATGTGGGATGCACCGGTGTGGGGACGCCACGTGGAGGTTGCTGATGGAGGCGCGTAGATAATGCGCCCTGCTTGAGGGGGAGAACTCTTCATACTGCTGTTGTGAGCCGGCATGTAGCAGAGGGGAAGATCTTTCTGTTGCTGAAATCTTGGACGAGTTGAGTCAAAGGACACGTGTCATCGACCCATGGCTCGAAGATCTCGGATTTGGTGGGGGGAAGTAATCTGGTGAGCTGCGCCTTGATTGGGCGCAGGAGGAGGCTGCGGCTCATAACCTTTAGGGGTTACAAACTGTTTAGAGCGCATAGTTTTTGAGGCGCATGCAGGCGACTTTCCTTCTGTCTTTCGGGATCAGAGATCAGTCTGGGGCGTATGGCTTTTGAGGCGCATGCAAAGCTTCAACTGGAGACTCTTCTTCTGTCTTTAGGAATCAGTGAAGGGTCTGAGGCGCACGGCTTTTGAGGCGCATGCTGGTTTGGACGTATGGCCGTAGAGGCACATGGCGATTTGGACGCATGGCCGTAGAGGCGCATGCGGATTTGGACGCATGGCCGTAGAGGCACATGCGGATGGCCACGTGGCTGTAGCCGTCGGAATAGAGTCATGATGATGCTGACGTTGCCGACGTTTCATTCTCTGAAAAAGCTGTCAACTGTTCAGACTTTGGGAAGCGTGCTGCCAACTCTGGTGTCAGTTCAGCATTTAATGTTTCTGACATTCGATGGACAGCTGAGTGGGCACATTGGTTGGTGTTCCACTCGGTATGGAGATGTGAGGGGGGCACATCCTCTGTGATGTGCCGGGTACTGTAGGGCGCGTCTGTGTGATGCGCCTGATGCTGGAGGGCGCGTCCGTATGATGTGCTGTTTGGCTGGCGCATCCAACATGTCCTTTAATGATGCGACTGTCTCGCTCCTCGAGTGCTATAAATAGCCGTTTGGCTGAATTCGAGGCGTCCGGTTCATCCATTTAATGCAAATTCATTGCACAGAATTCGGAGAGTCATCCACTTGGCGTATGGGTTTGATTTGCCCGGCCTATAAATAGTGGCATGGAGAGAAGGTTTGCTCCTCGTTCCCTCTCGTACTTCCAACATGAACTTGGATATGCGGGTGCATTCTGTTGATGAAGTGCTCCCGAGGGTGAAGATGAGACGTCGTGTTGTCTTCGATGCACTTGAAGGTGACTGTTACATCCAAAAGGCGGAGTTGAGGGCTTCTGAGGCAGGCAGAAGGTGCCTGTTGTATCCAAAGATAAGGATGTTCGGGCCTCGTCTTCGTTGTTCCGAAAGAGCCGTAGATCGGAATGGCGGTGTTAGGTTCTCTCTTCCTTCAAAGTGTGTGCCGCCCACTTTGATTGTGTTGAAGGCTCCTTGTGCCATGATTTCGATCACGGTCTTCCATGGTCTTTGGAGGCTCTTTCGAAGCCTCTCCTGGCCACAGCTTTGCCGTGCTCTTCTCTTCCTTGGTTCCAGACAGAGGGTTAAATGCTTTGTGTAATCGAAGCATTTATCAGGTGACCCTGGCTGGAAGAGTAGCACATAACTGGGCTCTGCTCGGCCAGGTGAGCCTGGTTGGAAGAGTTGCACATGACTGAGCTGCTGAAGGGATGCACATAACTGAGCTGGATGCACATAACTGAGCTACTGAAAAGATGGTGGGATGCGCCTGGCTGGAGGCGCATGGCATCTGCTGCGCCTAACTGACAGCGCATGGTGACTGTTGCGCCTATCGGAAGGCGCATGGTGGTTGCTGCGCCTATCTGGAGGCGCATGGTGGCCGCTGCGCCTATCTGGAGGCGCATGGCGGCCGCTGGCTGTAGATCTAGGATCTTTCTTTTGTAGAAATTCTTCTTTGTACAACCTTTTCTAGCCATGTAATAGACTTTTATATATAAATAAAAAGTCCTTCTTCGAATGGCTTATTTGATTTTGCTGTCTGAGTTCTGGCGCATATAATGCCTGGCGCATGGGCTTTCTAGCTGTGAAATTCCATGCTTCTACAAGACCCCCTTCAAAGTTTTCAAAACTTTTGAATAAGTTTTGGAATATTTTGAATAAGAAGCATGGAGGTCAGGGCGCATGATTGTTGGGCGCATGCTTGTTCGGGCGCATGCTCCTTCCAGTTGATGATGATGACGCCTTGGTAACCCAAAAAGATTAATGATGATCTTTTGGTTGTATTTGCTGTTATCTCCTCACGGAATCCTAAGCGACGGCTGAGATTACACGTCATCGGTTCACGCATGCGACCATGCCCTATAAATAGGTGAGGGTTGGAGAGAGAGAGAGTTCGTCTTCTCTGTGCCTTTGCTTTCTTTAGAGTTATTCTTCAAACCCTAACCTTTTCTTCTTTGAGAGAATGGCTCCCAAGACTCCTCGCGGTGGTGTCGGCAAGGGGAAGGAGAAAGCGAAGGAGTTCGTCAATGAGGATGCACCTATCACCCCTGCGACTCCGGCTGACGTTCGTTCCGAGGTGACGGGTGGGTTTCATCTCTTTCACATAAGCTTTTGGGCCAGACTGTGCCCTAACTCAAATTTGCTGACACGTATGGACTTCTGTCCTGATGATACGCCGAGGTTCTACCCTGCCGACGTGCATAGGTTTACACCTTTATCATGCACCGAGGTTTAATGGCTGACGCGCATGGGTTTCGTACCCAGATGATGCGCCGAAGCCAGCTGACGCGCATGGACTTACGCCCTGATGATGCGCCAAAGCAAGTTGACGCGCATGGGCTTACGCCCTGATGATGCGCCGAAGCTCTGATGCTGGCGCGCATGGGCTTACGCCCTGATGATGCGCCGAAGCTATTTGACATTTTTGCCTGACTTCCACCTTTGTTGTATCAGTGTCGATGATGATCCCTTTGTTGAATGAGGTCCTCCTGGACGCTTCTCTTTGTCAGATGGGAGTTGATTTTGACGAGGCGGTGATCAATCCTGCGAAGGATGCTATCTTACAGGACCAACCTCGTGAGAGAATGCTACAAATCCAGACCCAGTTACCTCTTTTCCTCCAGAGTATGATGGAGAGTGGTAAACTGAAGTCTGCTGAATCCGAAGGTGTAACTTTCTTAAAACCTGCCTTTCTGTTTGGCGACCGACTAGTCTCTTCCGAAGCGAAGATACTGAGGATCAGAGAAGACTGGTTCTTTTCTGCCAAAGGCATGGTTTTGTACATGCGGCAGGTTGACCGCCAGTTGTCGCTGACGGCTTTTTATCGTCTAGCTTCGAAGAGAAGGATGGGTTGGGAACTTACTCCCTCTCAAGGAGGGGCCTTGGGAGGTACCCTTTCAATTGACGCCTCCTCGAATCAGCGAGATACTTTGACTGCTTCACGAGCCGGTTCTTCTTTCAGTTACCGAGCCTTGCGTCCTGGGAGCATCTACAGTGAGGTCCCAAACGACACGTTTCCCTTCAGTGCCCCGATCTTTGCAAATCGGATGCTGACATCAAAGGTGATGTATCCGACAGGTATCTTTAGAGTCGAAGGCTGGTGTCACTACATCCCGAAGTGGGACGAGTTGGTCACTTGGGTGCTTTTAAGGTTCAAGGTTGAGCTTAAAGAGATCGGGCTGACAGCCGCCATTCGAGCCACGCAGGCAGGCGTGGACCTCAATAAGCCTATGTTCCTTGCGCTCTTGGAGCTTTTCAATGCCCAGACTGGCAGCTTCTTTACTCCGGTGGGGGAGTTGGGCTTGGCCCTCCATAAAATGTACGAAGTGTCCAAGCTTCCTTGGGGCTCGGAACCGTACGAGGAATATTTTCCATCAAATGAAGAGATCCAAGTTCTGGAAGATAAGGATCCGGAGATGATGGCTGTTTTCAAAGAGGTGGCGAGCCATCATTATTTGATACACCGGAGGGACAAGGGCAAGACCCAGCCTCATGTTACTGCTTGGAGGGACTACGTCTTCAGGCAGGATTTGGTAGATCCTTCGAGGATTCGGTTTGCGACTCCACAGGGATTGAAGCCCACGGAAGTGAGTTCTGAAATAAGCCGGCTGGACGAAAGGACCCCACATTCTAATGAGGGTGGCAAGGCGACGTACAGCTATTTCTGGCACTGCGGGCACCGGATGTCATCTAAGGCAGTGTTAACGGCCTACTTTATAATATGGCTCCGGGATTGCATATTTGCAGGTGGATCCGGTGCCGTCGAGAGGGTACATCGGAATCTCATTTTGCCTGCAGTGAAGTTGGCCTGCGGACGACCTTTAGCTCTCCTCCCCGCGATGGTGTGCAACCTGTAACGCGGTTTGAGGTCTTTTGCCGATGATGTGATCCATGAGAGAGGTAACAATGATAACTTTCCCCGGGCCGAACTGCCTTTCCATTATCTTATGGGGTGGCTGATTCTGCATCATCCGAACGTGATGAGTCCCGGTCCGGAGGAGGACCATGTCGAAGGGGATGCCTTCATTCGCCGCTTCTATAAGAGGAAGTGGTCTTACACTGGCGTCCCCGTTTGCAGGAGAGTCTTGTCCTACCTTCAGAGGTGGAAGATTGTCAAGGTTGGCTCGATCTTCAAAGATTTCGAGGCCGACGAAGATTTAGTTAACTCTGGCGAAGATGCGGTCACTTTGTCGAAATGGAGTTTTCGTTGGTTGCAGAGTATCCGGCCTTCTCACCTGGTCTACCGTAACCAGAATAGGTGTTATCTGGAGCCTTATCTGCCAAGCCAATTTGCTCGTCAGTTTGGCTATACCCAGTTAATGTTACGGAATGCCAGTAGCAGTTTAGGCTTCATCGGGAGTTTGCTGGATGGAGCCCGGGGCTGGCAATATTATAACGCTGGATGCACTAGCGTTAAGTTCACCACGCCAGTTCGCAATCCTCGGCCGCTGATCCTATATCCGGCCGCCAAGCTGTATTGCACTATGACTACTATGTCTCCTGGTGATGACAGGGAGACTAGTTTCATCATTGGAATCCAGCTGGAGGCGACAGCGAATATGTTGATGGCAGCCCGATCATATCGTCCACCAGAGTTGACGGGGTATCGGGCTGCTGCTGCAGTACCAGTGGGAGACCCGTCTGTCGGGAAAAGGCGGGCTGAGACAGAAGCTGGTTCTTTTGTACCGAAAAGGTCGACAAAGGCGCCGACCCGAAAGGTTACGGAAGTGCAACTTGCAACGCCAACGGGATCAGTCCCTGCTGAGGTGAGGAATATTTCATAATTCCAAATCTTCTCGTTATTGTGGCGACTTATGCTCTTCTTTTTCTAGGGATCGTTGAAGAAGAAGTCCCGTGTTTCAAAATCGGGCGCTAGTAAACCGAAGGCGGTGGCAGGCTCTTCTGATGAGCGCATTCCACCAATGCTAATGTCTCCCGTAGAGGAATGTCTCGAAGATGTTCCTGCGGAGATTTTAATATCTCCTGACTTTGAGGTCGCAACAACTTCTGGGAGAGCACCATCTGCCGTGGAGGCCTTGGATGCTGAGGGTCCTGCGGACTCGAGGCATCCTGATGATGAAGTAGACTGGAGTTCGTCACCTTCTGATGACGTCCCTCCGGTCTTACAAGAATCTGCTGCGGGGACAGGAGATATGGTTGAGACAGAGGAGAGGGTTGATTCCCCTCCTTATCATGATGAGGGGAGGTCGGCTGTATCATTGTCGAGTCCTACCCCGGCTTCAACCGTGGAAGTTGAGGCGGCTACCGCTCAGGAGGTAGTGACAGATTCTGTCCCTGTTGATGATGAGACCCGTCTTCCGGTCGCGACCGCTGAGACGGGTCAAGAGACAAGTGATGATCTCCCTTTTCTGCCAAGGGAGGTACCAACTGTGGATAGGACGTTGGGGGTAGAAGAGGTGGCCGTTGACATCGGTGGTTCCTCCGGGCTTGAGAAGGGTAAGAGTGTAGAATCCTCTGTCGCTCCTTCTACTTGGAGGACCATCTCGACGCCTGTGCCGGCCCCTTCTGTTGCTTCGGCTCCTCGGGCTAGCAGTCCAGCCCCTGTTGATGAAGAGCCCATTGATGCCGAGGTTCAAGCCTCGCTGATTGAGGTTGGCGGATCTTCTTCCGGTCCGCAAACTGGAATAGCTCCTCCAACTCCTGCGATGACGCCGCAGGTCCTGGCGGATGCAGACGAGTATGTGAAATTCCTCGTCGAGGGGGTATACAAAATGCTGCAGAAGGGTGTATCTGCTGTGATGGATGCCAACAGGAGTTTTACGACGGCAAAAGCTTTGGCAATGCCCTGCATCGAGCTGATTTGTATTCACCAAGGCCACGACCACATGGCCGAAATTCTGGAGGCTTCAGTGATTGAGCTGGATGAGCGGCTCGCGGAACTTCAACGCATCCAGCGAAACGACCTCTCTGTCCTGATAGATGCGGAGAAGGGGAAGCTGATTGCCGAGATCGAATCTTCATACCAGGCCACCGTGGGTGTTTGGGAGCACGAGGTGGCTGAGACTGAGGCTGCGGTAGAGCAGTTGTCTCAGTCCATGAAGACGACGGTGGAAACTCGAGCTGCATTAAAAGCTAATATCGCGGATATCGACACCCAGATGTGCCGCCTTGAAGACCAACGGGCCCAACTCCAGTTAGAGGTCGAGCGTGTCCGGGCTGAACATGCAGCATTCAAGGAGGATGAAGCGACTTTTACTCAGAGGACTCTTGCCTTGGCGCAGTAACGACAACAGCTTGATGAGAAGCATGCAAGTGATACTTCCGCTGGGGCCGTTGAATTGATGCGCCAAGAAGCAGAGCGACAAGTCCTGGCGACGGTGGAGGCCCGCGCAGTCGACTTAAAGCTTCGAGTCAGGGAGCTCTCAGCCCATCCTGGGGAGATTCAGGGACCATAGCTTTTCCCTTTTTCTTTTGTGTTCTTTTGCAACCCTTACTGGGGGATGATGTAGCTTCTTGTACTCCTTTTTTCAGAAGAATAAAGAAGTCTACAACCTTTTTTGTGATGTGTTCATCTTTTGTTGTCATGAACTTGATGATTTGGGTGGACCTATTATCTTTTGTGCACCTTGGTTTTCAGGTACAGATAATAAGTTTGAAGGAACCATTATGTTTGCTCAGAGGTAATATGGACATGGCAATCATTGGGTTCGAAATGATAAAATCTCCCTACTCAGAGGTATTATGGACGTGGTAGGAATGATCTTGGGGGATACGCTGAACAACTTAGAGGTTATATGGACGTGGAAGTTCTGCGATCAATGTACAATAACGCAGGGGTTGTTTGTACAAGATGTTTACTCAGAGGTAATGTGGACGTGGTAAACATGAAGGGTAGCGTAGGCTTACGAAGTGTAAGATTCTGCTTTTTAGGGTGTAGAGAGACAACTCAGAGGTAATATGGACGTGGTTATCTTTCTACTGGAAGATGCCACGGAACAGCTGGGTTCCGGAAGCGTATGAGTTTGTGGAAAGAGGTTGTTTGGGGAAGTACATGTCTGGAGGATGTCAAGAATAGTACTTCATTAGGAACTTGCCGTTGATGGGCATCATGAACAAGTCCCCATTGGGTTTGGCGAGGCGGTAAGCACAGTTTGAGTATACCGTCTCTATGATGAAAGGTTCTTCCCACTTGGGCTCAAACTTTCCTGGTGTCTTGTGGGTCAACACCATTGGTCTTCTGACTGCTAAAACCAGGTCGCCAACTTGGAAAGTCCTCTGTTTGACCTTCTTGTTGAAAGCCTGTGATATACGGGCTTGGTAGAGCTCGATGCGTTATTGAGGTAGGAGACGCTTTTCGTCAAGTGCCTCCAGTTCCCGCAGACGACGACGTTGATTGTCCTCTTCTGTGAGTTTGTTTGTGATTGCTACGCGGAGCGAAGGTATCTGTATCTCGAGAGGCAGTACTGCTTCGCTCCCGTAGACCAGGGAGAATGGAGTGTTGCCTGTTGGGGTCTGTACCGTTGTGCGATAGGCCCATAGGCATTCGCCAAGCTTTTTGTCCCAGTCGCGTTTGTTGGATGACACGACCTTTTTGAGCAGTCTAACGATAGTTTTGTTGAATGCCTCAGCCAATCCGTTTGCTGCCGGATTGTAGGCGGTTGAGGCCACGTTCTGAATGCGATTCTTGTCACAGAACCTGCTGAAAATGTGGCTGATAAACTGAGGACCATTATCATGGATGATCTGCCGGGGTACTCCGAAACGGTAAATGACATGGTGTTTGATAAAGCTGACCACCCTGGAGCTTTTTACTTCTGCTAGTGGAACTGCTTCCGCCCATTTGGAGAAGTAGTCGGTGATGGCCAGGATGAAACGGTGTCCTCTCGATGAAGGAGGGATGATTGGCCCTACAATGTCCATGCCCCAGGCTTCAAAGGGCCAGGAGGCGACTGTAGGATGTAGCGGCTCCGATGGTGTATGTATGAAGTCTGCATGAAGTTGGCACGCATGGCACTTCTTAGCATATTCGACAGCGTCGGCGGCCATGGTTGGCCAGTAGTAGCCCATACGTCGCAGTCGATCTTGCAACTTAGGACCGGGTTGATGAGCTCCACAAGTTCCGTCATGAGCTTCTTGAAGAGCTTCGGCTGCTTCTTCGTTGGACAGGCATCGAAGGAGGAGCCCATCGAAGGAGCCTCGGTACAGCATTTTGGTAGCTGTATCGTAGTAGAATCGAAGAGAGCATCTCCTGACTGAGACGGCTTCCTTCGGGTCCTCTGGAAGGATTCCGTAGACAGCGAAGTCGATGAACGGAAACCTCCAGTCTCGGACATTAACACCAGTGTTTGTCGGCATGGCACGAGCCACCTACAAGCATAGGTTGTTTCTGGGGCAAATCAGATCTCGGCCAGTCACCGTGACATAGTGTTGAGTCCCAAGGGGCGCTGCCAATGAGGCTGCGAGGCCAGCCAGAGCATCGGCCTCCAAGTTTTGTAAACGGAGGACATGTTCGATGAAGAACCCGGTGAAGGTTGAAATGATGTTCAACGCGACTTCATGATAAGGGATTAAATCTTCATGGCGAACCTCGTATTGTTCCCGAACCTGGTTTACGACGAGTTTTGAGTTGCCGTAGGCTTCCAGATGGTCGACCCCCAGCTGTTGTGCGAGCTGGAGTCCCATGACGAGTGCATTGTACTCGGCAACGTTGTTGGAGCACGGCTTCGAAAGAGAGTACGTACGCTGGATGACCAGCTGATCGGGGAAGACTAAGACTACCCCCACTCCTGCAATGATTTGGCCTTTGGGGCCTATTCTCGAAGCGCCATCGAAGAACATCCGCCAAACGGAGCTTCCTTCAGTGACGTTGGATTCTTGGACCTCATCCGGGATATCTTCATAGAGTTTTGAGGATTCTGGGATGGGGTGTGCAGCTAAAAAGTTAGCCAGAGCTTGACCCTTGACAGCCTTTTGCGGAACAAACACCATATTGTACGGTGTTAGCAGGATTGCCCATGTAGCCAGCCGGGAGTTCAATGATCCTGGCTTTGTCATGAGGACTCTGAGCGGATTGACTCAGGAAATGACATGAATTGTCTGACCCGAGACATAATGACGAGTCTTCTGGATGGCAAACACCAAAGCCAAGCACTCCTTTTCGACGGGGTTGTACCGGTGTTCGACCCCGATGAGTGTTCGACTGAGGTAGTAGATTGCTTGCTCGAAGCCTGTATCGCTGTTTTGAGCCAGCAGAGCGCCAAGAGAATGATCCATGGCACGGACGTAGAGGAGAAATGGTTTGCCGGCGACTGGCGCTACCAGGACTGGTAGGCTTGTTAAGTAAGCCTTGATGTCGTCGAAAGCCTTTTGGCACTCCTCTGTCCAGACGTAAGAGACTCCCTTCTTCATGAGCTGAGTAAAGGGTTGACATCTACCGGAGAGGTTTGCTATGAACCTTCGGATATATGCCAGACGTCCCTGTAGGCCCCGAAGTTCTCGAAGGTTCTTCGGAGGGTCCATGTTGAGGATGGCTTTGGTCTTCTCAGGATCAACATGAATGCCTTTCGCTGTGATGACAAAGTCCAAGAATTTGCCGCTAGAAACCTCCAGAAAGGATTTAGCGGGGTTCATTTTGAGTTGATGTGCCCGCATGAGATCGAAGACCGTCTTCAGGTCCTGTAGGTGATCTCCTTTGAGGCGGCTCTTGACTGCGATGTCGTCAACATAGCATTCGACTGTCTTGCGAAGATGTTGACGGAAGATGGTGCTCATAGCTCGCTGGTATGTTGCACCGGCATTCTTCAAGCCGAAGGGCATTACTGTGTAGCAGAAAACACCCTTTGGAGTCCTGAATGACGTGTGTTTCGCGTCATCGGGGAACATCTTGATTTAATTGTAGCCTGAATACCCATCCATGAAGGACATGCGCTCAAAGCCACATGTGTTGTCGATCATCACATCAGTGATTGGAAGCGGGAATTCGTCCTTCGGGCAAGCAGAGTTGAGATCCCTGAAGTCGATACAGACTCGTATCTTCCCGTTCTTCTTGGTGACAGGAACGACGTTGGCTACCCAATCCGGGTGTTGTTCCTCACGGATGAAGCCGCTGGTCAAGAGTTTGTCTACCTCCTGATCGATGGCATTCATGATGTCTGGACGAAAGCGTCGCTGTTGTTGTTTGATAGGTTTGGCATCAGGTAAGATGTTTAACCTATGCATTACGATCTGTGGGTCGAGTCCCGGCATGTCTTCATAGCTCCAGGCGAAGACGTCGATATACTCTTTAGCCAGTTGGATTAAAGATTTTCGATCTTCTCCTTCTAGGCTTTTACTGATGAAGATGGGTTTGGAAGAAGACCCATCCCCGAGGTCGATCTGCTCGACTTCGTCTTCGGTGGGAGGTTCGCGTAACTCAAAACGAGATTCCCATTGTTCTCCTAGGCGTTGGGCCCAGGGTTCTTCTTCGAAGGGTTCCGGTGCTTGGTCTTCGCCTTCATCTTTTGAGGTTGTGCTGACGTCATGTTAGCTGACAGTACTTTCCTAAAGACTGATCCGATGCTGGTATCGGAATCCCAAGTCGATGCTTCGGACAAGTGGGAATGTTCTACGTCTTCTGCATCTGAACTCTCTGGGGTTGATGGTGGCGTGACATAGCCTAACCCCCGTCGAGTCCGATTATAGTAGTCCTGTGGCTTTCCATTGGGCATCGAAAGCCGGACAGGGAGATGCCGACCCTTGCCGTAGTTTAAGCCTTTGTTGCTTTTCAGGTCGTAGCCCATCTTTTGGATGATGTGCTTTGCCGTATCTGTGTACCGATAGACTTGTACTCTGTCGGTATCAGGTTTGGGCTCGATTGACGGGAGGTCCTGATGACGCTCGACTTTGCCCGAGATGATGGTGCCTTCGTCTCGGCTCCGTAGAGGGACTATGAAGACCCCTTGAGATGGGACTACTCGATTATGATGGACGGTCGTTATTTGTGTTTGCAACGACCATAGAGCGTTATCTAATGTATATATGGCATTCCAGTGTGGAAGACAAGAATAATTAAAAGACACTCTATTATTGATAAAATACGAGATCTTATCCCGTGGGATTACATTGTCAAAGGAGGGTGCCTCTATGTCAGCCGAGATATATTCACCAAGCTCCTCGTCTGTAAGAACTGGGGGCAGACTAGGAGAGTCCACCACAGCTTTGATTCCGGGGTCTGAGAGGGTTATATGAGCCTTCTCTGATACCTTGGATGACTGCGGCGGCTTGCCCTTGAGACGCACTTTGAGAGGCGTCTCGGCTGCGCCTCCGGTGAGTGGTGCCTTCCCTTGTAATTTTGCCACCAGGGGAGCCGATGTTTGAGGTGGCTTTCCCTTGAGGCGTATCTTCAGGGGTGCTTTGCGAGCCGGCGCTTTCCCTGATAGCTTGATGCTCATTGGAGGCGCCTTCTGGGGTGGTTTCTCCTTCAGTCGGATTTTCAAGGGGGCGTCGGGAGTCGTCTCAGGCTCCATGTCCGGCTCTGTTGCCGTCTCTGCCTTATCATCAGCGTCGTTGGCTTCCTCCTCGTCAATGGGTTTGTACAAGTCGGAATCGGTGAAGTAGGCTTCAATCCCTTTGAAAGGATCGATGTCTGCAAACTCCGTCCGGATGACGCCATTAGTGGATACATACTTCATGCACTGGTGGAGCGTGGAGGGCACCACCATGTACTCGTGTAGCCATGGTCGACCGAGCAGGATGTTGTAGTTGACTTCGGCATCTACCACATAACAAGTTACCTCAGTTTTGAGGCTGCCAATGTGGCACTTCAGTCGGATCTTGCCCAGTGGCTCGCTCTTGCTAGCATTGCAGCCACTGATGGTTGTATTGGAGGGCGCCAGCCGGTACATCGGGATCCCCAGCTTAGATAGCAGCGCCTTCGGGATGATGCTTAGGGAAGACCCAAGATCGATCTGAATCCGGCTCACCTTGACCGAGCCAATGTACCCTATGTAATACAGTGGTCAGTTATGTCGGTGATGCTTGAGCAGCATGTCTTGTTGGGTGAAAGTTATGTTTGGGATAACTTCATCCGCGCAATGACAGTGCGCACAAGTAGTTGGGAGGTCTTCAGGCTGCTTGACCTGACTGAGAAAGGATTCAGCATCCTTCAGAGCTTCGCAGAGAGCTTCTCGGGAGTCTTTAGAAAGATGCAGGAGCTCGAACAAAGACAGGCGTGCAGGTGTACTGGCTAGTTGTGCCAGAATGTCGAAGTTGTGAGGCTTGGACAGCCCCGAAGCATTCTCCTTTCGTAGAGGTCTGTCAAAACGGGCCTCTACCTGCTTCTGCTTATTGGCTGCTGAGGGCTTAGATGGACCCTCCTCAGGGATGGTGCTAGGAGGCACCACCTCGACGGCAGCTTCGTCGGACTGGGAGTTCTGTTGTGCACGTGTTTGCACTGGAAGTGCCTCTTCTGTTGAAGAAGAGACGATACGGCAAGACTTGATCTTCCTGCCTTTTGATTTGGAGGTAGGGCGTACCTCCGATTGAGTCACCTCGGAGACGAGGTCGGGGTGAACCCAGAGGACCTCTCCTCGAGATGTGGTGAGCGGGGTGAGTCCACTCACATTGTCACGGGTAGGTGGTAAGTTTACCACCTCAATTGTCGCCTTAGGGATGGGGACGACGCCATCTTGTGTGGTAGTTGGCGGCAAGGTGCCGAACTGAAGCGAAACCACATTGGCTGACACCGTCTTCTCTTCATAGTCGACAGAGATTACATCCGCATTGATCATGAGCTGGATGTAATTCTTGAGGACGTAACAGTCCTTGGTCGGATGTCCGACAAACCGATGGTAGTGACAGTACCTCGGGTTGTCCACTTTTCCGACTTCATCGGGCCATTTTGGGTCCGGTAGTTTGATCTTGTCACCCTGCTTCAGTATCTCGAAAAGTTACAGGGTGTCGTCATCATTGAATGAATAAACCTCCTTGGGTCTCGGTGCCAGTGGAGGTTTCTGAGTAGGCGCAGATGCGCCTTTCGAGGCATTAACAGTCAATGCCTATTCCCCTTTGCTTCTCGTCCGGAGCTGTTAGCTGCGGACTTTTTCCCCTTATCGTCGAAGGCGAGGAAGCTGACACCTAGAAGACGTGCATTGGCCGCCTTCTTTTCTGCAGCTTCAGCTTCGATGATCAGGGAGCTCCAGTCAGGAGGGGGAGTAGAGTTGAGCTAGAGTTTTACTGCAGGCAACATGTTCATGCTGCAAGCGGAGAGGAGCGCATGTTCTGGCATGCCTGGAGGTAGCCTGAAGCAGGCCTGTCGGAAGCGTTCGATGAACACCCGAACCATTTCCTTTTCCTTCTGGCGTATCTCTATGAGAGACGCCATCGTCATGTCTTTCCCGCCGTCATAGAAGCGGTCGAGGAAGAGGCGCGTCAGGTCGTCGAAGGACGATATGGAATTGTCGGGGAGACTGCAGTACCAGTCATATGCCACCCCTTTCAGGGCCCCGACAAAGATACTGGTGAGGAGCGCGTCCTCTTTTGGAAGATGCCCTGTCTGTGACTGGAAGTACGTCAGGTACCGTCGCGGAGAGTCCTTCCCGTCGTATGGGGTGAGTCTTTGTGGTTTATACTTTGGGGGATAAACCACCTTGTTCCACTCGAGGGGATAAGGCTGGGGAATGCCCATCTTCTGGCGTTCCTCTTGCCTGTTTTTGGACTCGAAGAGCTCCCGCAGGTCTTTGATCATTTCGACCACATCCTCCGTAGTGCTAGGAGTCGGGGAAGGAGGTACCATCTGGATTGGAGCGTTTGAGGGCTCCGAGGTCCGAGGTGCTTCTGTATCCGAGGGCGCCCGTTGGAGGGGCATACTCGACTCCCCATTAGTTCTTGGGTCAGGACCAGTTGAAGGTGTCCTGATCAAGGCCGACCGCATCTCAAACACTGCTTGAGTCAGTGCTTGCATAGAGGCAGAGAGGGTTTTGAGTCCTCCCTCTAATGAGTCTATGCGCTGGACTATGTCCTGTGACGGCGCATCAGACTCGACATCAACTCCAGCCATGTATACTGTCCTGACGTGACCAGGAGTGGATGGATGGGTTGAGGCTTCGCTTTCGGCCTCACTCTCATGCGGGGGAGTTACTTCTCCAGGTGTTTGGCCACCCCCAGCCACATTCTGGAGTTCATCTAGGCGCATCTGCAAGGGTCTGATTGCCCTCAACTCCGTCTTGAAGGACCTCTTCGTTTCCAGAACTACCCCCGGCGGTGTCCTGGAGGACATCCTCATTTTGAGGGGCATCAGGGAGACTAGCCTCGCCTTGATGATGAAGATCCGCCGCAGCTGTGCTTTGGACATCTTCGTCTTCGGAAGGAGGCTCGACAAGGGTCTGGCTACCCCCAGCTTCCTCCAAGAACTTCTTCCTCGACCGAGTGCCTTCAAACACTCCAGAGGTCGAGACAGCTGCCTTATTTTTCCTCGGCTGGCTTTTGGATGAGGACGAGGAATTGGCAGTCGGCCTCCGGATTGATGAGGAGTTGGAGATCACGTTGCATGAAGCAACCTTTGGTTCCTCTTCTGTTGACACCTTCGTCCCAAGGCGACGTCGGAGAGGTGTCGATGATTGCAGCCGTTGGAAGACCGACTGTCTTGGTAGAGCTGTCGCCTTGCAACAGCAGTTGATGGTGACCACCGTACAAGTATGCCCCGTGAGAGGCGCATCGTGCTTGTTGGTCGACTCTCCTGACCGGCGCTTGTGAGTGATCACGTTGCGCAGGTCATTAGAGGAGAGTGGTGCCTTCACACCCCCTTCAGACGTATGGCAAGGCCAAACGCCGGGGTGGTCAGGTGAGTGTTGCGCCCCCTGATCTAATACCAAGCAGGCATCACGATCAGTAGTGGGGGAACCACAACATTTGAAGTGACTTGAACGAACCTCAAACGCACAACCAGAGGAGGCGCGGGAGTTCAAGACCACCGAGTTTGCCTTACTCGATTTGGTTGTGCACGCAGTAGATGCGCCTAAGTGAGATGAGGACTTTGAAGGTCGACTCGTTGTTGGTACAGAAGCACCTGAGTCAACCTTGTACAGCTTGCCATCGACAGCGCGCGTGATTGTAAGCGCGTGCCTCTGGCTTGCTGCTGGCATAGCACTTTTATGGCGCATGGCCCGTGCCGTCTTGGATTTCTTCGTAGTAGCCCGCTGGGGCGTATAGTACTCAGCATCCAACTTCTCCTCGCCATTACAGCGAGTGAGTCTGTCAAAGACAGAGGCTTTTTGTGGCGCATCAGAGGTGATGCGCGGGGCATTGGCTGCGCCCCTGCTCCGTCGAGGCATCTTCTTCGCCTGAGAGGGAGATAGCTGGGGAACGTGGTCGGCCGCACGCTTCCCCAAGAGATGCACCGCATTGGCGGGCGCACCTTAGTTGCTGAGAACGTCAGCAGGAAGGAAAGGCTGGATTGCTGCATCCCCTTCAGTGGTGGTGCTCGAGGCGTCGACCTTGCGCACCCAGGCCGTACGAATCTTCTTCGGCTTTGGCAGCCGCTTCGAAGGACTCACACTTCTTTCAGAAATGAACTCCTCGTACGCCTGTTGATTGAGGCGCACGACCAGCGTCTTGTGGGAGGAGCCCACCTTCACGTCGTCGGCCTGTGACACGACTTTCTCAGAAGAGGAGAAAGAAGTCCCCAGCAGAGTCGCCAGCTTGTTTTCTATTAAAATTGTTTGATTGAAAACTTTAATACAAACAGAACAGTGTTACAATGTAGGACTTAGATGTAGTCCTAGGAGTACACTTTTGTTTAAGCTGGGTCCTTAGTGCCAATGGACGAGTGGTAATGCGTTGACTCCGTTGACGGGCTGACGACGGTTATCGGTTCTCTGAAGGTGTGGATTGCTCTGGGTGCTGGAGCTTGCTGAGAGGAGGAAGACGTTGAGTGTCTGTATCTGCCTCTCTGATGATTTCTTGTATGTTCGTTGTGGATTCCGTGTGTGTGTGAAGGAGACGATCCTTCTATTTATAGATTTGCAGGCTGGCTGCTCATGCGCGCATGTGGGATGCGCCGGTGTGGGGACGCCACGTGGAGGTTGCTGATGGAGGCGCGTAGATGATACGCCCTGATTAAGGGAGAGAACTCTTCATACTACTGTTATGAGCCGGCACATAGCAGAGGGGAAGATCTTTCTGTTGCTGAAATCTTGGACGAGTTGAGTCAAAGGACACGTGTCATCGACCCATGGCTCGAAGATCTCGGATTTGGTGGAGGGAAATAATCTGGTGAGCTGCGTCTTGATTGGGCGCAGGAGGAGGCTGCGGCTCATAACCTTTAGGGGTTACAAACTGTTTAGAGCGCATGGCTTTTGAGGCGCATGCAGGCGACTTTCTTTCTGTCTTTCGGGATCAGAGATCAGTCTGGGGCGCATGGCTTTTGAGGCGCATGCAAAGCTTCAACTGGAGACTCTTCTTCTGTCTTTAGGGATCAGTGAAGGGTCTGAGGCGCACGGCTTTTGAGGCACATGCTGGTTTGGACGCATGGCCGTAGAGGCGCATGGCGATTTGGACGCATGGCCGTAGAGGCGCATGGCGATTTGGATGCATGGCCGTAGAGGCGCATGCAGATTTGGACGCATGGCCGTAGAGGCGCATGCGGATGGCCATGTGGCAGTAGCCATCGGAATAGAGTCATGATGATGCTGACGTTGCCGACGCTTCGTTCTCTGAAAAAGCTGTCAACTGTTCAGACTTTGGGAAGCGTGCTGCCAACTCTGGTGTCAGTTCAGCATTTAATGTTTCTGACATTCGATGGACAGCTGAGTGGGCACATTGGTTGGTGTTCCACTCGGTATGGAGATGTGAGGGGGGCACATCCTCTGTGATACGCCGGGTACTGTAGGGCACGTCTGTGTGATGCGCCTGATGCTGGAGGGTGCGTCCGTGTGATGCGCTGTTTGGCTGGCGCATCCGACATGTCCTTTAATGATGCGGCTGTCTCGCTCCTCGAGTGCTATAAATAGCCGTTTGGCTGAATTCGAGGCGTCCGGTTCATCCATTTAATGCAAATTCATTGCACAGAATTCGGAGAGTCATCCACTTGGCGCATGGGTTTGATTTGCCCGGCCTATAAATAGTGGCATGGAGAGAAGGTTTGCTCCTCGTTCCCTCTCGTACTTCCAACATGAACTTGGATATGCGGGTGCATTCGTGTTGTCTTCGATGCACTTGAAGGTGACTGTTACATCCAAAAGACGGAGTCGAGGGCTTCTGAGGCAGGCGAAAGGTGCCTATTGCATCCAAAGATAAGGATGTTCGGGCCTCGTCTTCGTTGTTCCGGAAGAGCCGTAGATCGGAATGGCGGTGCTAGGTTCTCTCTTCCTTCAAAGTGTGTGCCGCCCACTTTGATTGTGTTGAAGGCTCCTTGTGCCATGATTTCGATCACGGTCTTCCTTGGTCTTTGGAGGCTCTTTCGAAGCCTCCCCTGGCCACAGCTTTGCCGTGCTCTTCTCTTCCTTGGTTCCAGCCAGAGGGTTAAATGCTTTGTGTAATCGAAGCATTTATCAGGTGACCCTGGCTGGAAGAGCAGCACATAACTGGGCTCTGCTCGGCCAGGTGAGCCTGGTTGGAAGAGTTGTACATGACTGAGCTGCTGAAGGGATGCACATAACTGAGCTGGATGCACATAACTGAGCTGCTGAAGAGATGGTGGGATGCGCCTGGCGGGAGGCGCATGGCATCTGCTGCGCCTAACTGACAGCGCATGGTGACTGTTGCGCCTATCGGAAGGCGCATGGTGGTTGTTGCGCCTATCTGGAGGCGCATGGTGGCCGCTGCGCCTATCTGGAGGCGCATGGTGGCCGCTGGCTGTAGATCTAGGATCTTTCTTTTATAGAAATTCTCCTTTGTACAACCTTTTCTAGCCATGTAATAGACTTTTATATATAAATAAAAAGTCCTTCTTCGAATGGCTTATTTGATTTTGCTGTCTGAGTTCTGGCACATATAGTGCCTGGCGCATGGGCTTTCTGGCTGTGAAATTCCATGCTTCTACACGTACCTTAGTCAAGGACTCTGTGATTATCGTAGCCCTGCTCACTAGCATGATGATGACTCTGGACAGCATAATTTTGGACAGACGCATATGATTAACAGATTATATCTTGAGAAGGTTTAAACATCATACCCTTTTGATTGTTATAAATGACTTAGGAGTAGGGATATTTAGTTTTGTAGAGCTTATTCATAGGTAGTTCCTTCATAGTATAATGGTATGATGACTTGTAGAGTGTCTGTTCCCTAGAGGTGATAGTTAGCATTGGTGTTAGAATAGTAACCCATTACAGATAATTCTCCTGTTATCTATAATACCAACCAGTTACACATAGGATGTTAGTATGCCTTACAGCCTTGATGATTATTACTACTTTCCCTTACCCTTTCCAGTGAGGCATCCATGACCAGAGCCTGCCTTTGAGTATAGTTGTAGTTTCATAAGACCGAGAGGTCTATTTGCATAGATAGATTGCAGATGATATTGGCATATGGGATATAGGTTAGTTGGTATCTATAGGCCATTGTTGTATAGGGTTATAAACATGTTGTTTATCCTATACTTGGTTCAGTTTTTCATTTTAGTTAAGTTCTCTTCGTGTTGAGTTCCTTTGTGTTGATCACCTTTATAGGCAGTCCCTTCACTAGATACCATGTCCCCTTGATTCAGACCATTCATCCTTAGCCTAGTTCTAAGCTGTCACGCCCCAGAACCAGAATACTGGAGAGCGGAGGAATGACTCAGCCAGCTACGTATTACGGGTAGATGAATACCGTATAATACGATCAATGCTGTCTAACCAGACGAGGGGGTGCATACTACATAAAAGTCTTTCTATGGTCACTTCACATCTATTGTCTCAATCATTCAAACAAGGAACAGAAATATAGAACATGTAAGGTAAAGCAGTAAGGCGTCCCAAACGCTCAGTCAAAATGTTCTTGAGATCTGGCTTTACAAAACATAGCCAGATGATATAGCAAGTATGCACAATTGTTATCAGCTGCAGTCTGACTTAATTACAATTATGCAAAAGTAAGTACAAGACAATCCGACTAACATGTCGGTGCCAAACGGCAAGGTATAAAGTATATAACAAAACGAGTAGTGAAGTTTAAGGAACCCACTCGAGGCCTCCTGCGATCATCCTTCTAGTGTTGACCATCTTGGAGGTAGAGGTAAGCTGGATCCTCGGGGACTGGCTCTAAATCTGGCCATGCAAAACCAGAGAGGTTAGACCTCTAATAGCAAGTACCACAAGGGAGGACGATATGAAGGACTAAACCAGTAAGTAAGAGAATATAATAATAGATCTCTTCTTGCTACTAGGACTCACATCACATCAAGACACTTCGAACCAACCTCCCAACCAAACAAGGACAGAAGTTGGCCCGTCATGTCCTGACATTCTGATCATCCCAGTTAGGTAACAGAGTATAGTGCACAAACAATCATCTTGAACGGCCAATCAACTCCTACGGCTTGCTATTTATGAGTTCCAAGTTATCCTGGAATAATACAATTAGGGATTCCTCAGTTCTTACTATGTGCAAGCAAGGCTAGTCTATCCAGTCAATCAATTGGCCCATACATGAATTAGACGAGTCCTAGCAGGACGCTCGTCAATATACAATATACAATAATAATAAAAGCAGATACTGTTCCCTGCCCGTGTGGCAGATTTACGGTATCTGTGGGAACCAGCCGGCCCGTCGGGTACTACTCGTTCCAAGGGGACTGCCATGTAAGAATTCGGGAATCCATTCTCTCCATGCAATCATTATTTTATTTAACTTAATAGTCCCTACGTTGAGTGAAATCCCATGCCGTGGATCATGGTCATTCAAATGAGTACTTTCGTACGGGGTACGATATGCACAACTCTACAACGATACCAGTGCGGTTAGGTTGCAGGTCTTAAATAGCGTAATGCAACAATCAAATCTAACCACGGTAATTATGCCTTGACCATAAAGTACACATACTTCTTCCGTAGAAAAAATAACTAAATAATTAAATAAATAATTTGAAGCCTGCATGTGCCTGTATGTCAATATTCGAGATTAGCCAGTCGATTACAATAGTTCATTTCATGAACGTGTCTCATTCGTTCAATTCAATAAGACGACTAGCCAGCCTCTTTAGTTCCAACTAGGAACGCATGATCAATTTTAGTCAAGCTAACAATTATCATCAATGGTATCAAGGCATGAAAGTCAACTAGTATTCAGTGGGGTCGAGTCTACAACCTTCAGGGTTTAATTCCAGTCAATCCGGGTATCTATAACTCAATTCATGACACATGGTACATCCCACGTAACAATCTATAATTAACAAAATATTAACATATCATGATTTATCAAGTTTATGCAAAAAGGCGTAAGGATATAAAATGGACGTAAAATATCTAATAAAATATCAATATTCAGGGCTATAGAATAGTCATGCGGCTAAGTCTAATGCGGCCAGGATGGATCTTATGCGGCAATGAAAGGAGTCGGGTTCATGCTGCTCAGGGGGTAGAGGCACATGCGGCTGAAGAGGCGGGAACCTATGCGGCTGGGGAGTGGGACTAGCTCCCATGCGACAAGCGGAAGGGATGTTCCATGCGGCTAGGATGAATTGGGCTCATGCGGCCAAAAAAGACAAGACACATGCGGTCAGCGGAAAGGGTACTCATGCGGCTGGCGGTAAAAGAGTCCATGCGGCTCAACCAAGTCGAACCCCATGCGGCCGGGTCAAGGAGATTGCTTATGCGACTGGCGGGGGGGGGAAAGTTCATACGGTTTATAAGGTTCAGGACCTCATGCGGCCAGCGAGTGAGTCTGGTTCATGCGGCTGGGTTTAGGAGAGAAATCCATGCGGTCAAGAAAGGGATTCAGTCCTATGCGGCTGAGTCAAGCCCATGCGGCCTGGAGAAGGAGTACAAGTTCATGCGGTTAAGAAAGACGAGGGCGCATATGCGGTTAAGTGAGGAAAGTCCATGCGGCTGGGAATCACTTGCCGCATGATTTATTCATGCGGTCAAGTCAAGTACTGTTCTTCTTCTCCAAGTTTCAGAGAAGAAGAACACCATGAACCCAAGCTTCAAAGTTCCATAAAACCTTCATCCAGAGTCCAAATTCGAACTTCCTTAGGTCAAAATTGGGTAGAACGAAATTCTCTACAACATGGAACCATCAAAACTTGAAGATAACAAAGTTTACTAGATCAAAACCTAAGAAACCCGAAAATGTAACAAACTTAGATCTACAACAAATTAGCCATGGAAATTGAAAATGCTAAGTACTAAAGAGACTTAGAATCAAATAAGGAGGATGATGGAACAATAATAATGGGGATCCATCAAGAAGCAAGTTGGCACTTGCCTACAGTTTGGTAGGTGGAGAGAGTAATGGTGAGAATGAGTAATGAGGAGAAAGAATGGTGAGGGTGGCTTTAAATATGGAAGGGGTGGTAGGTGGGAGTTGGGCCGGGTCCAATGGGTCCAATGGGTCGGGTTGCACGGGTCCAACAAGGCTAACCCGAAAGTAAGACTAAAGCAGGTAATAAAATTACAGGAAGAAATACAGAAATAAAATTGCAGAAAATAAATTAACATAAAAATTAAAGAGCAGCTAATTAATTAACATAAAAATTTAAAGAGCAGATAATAGAATTGTAGAAAAATAAAGTACGGAAAATAAAATGCAGATAATTAATTAACATGAAGTTATTAAGAATTTAAATACAGGATACTACATGATAAATGCTGAATAAATACATTCAGACAATATACGTATTAAAATACGCATTCTGGGAACGGGGAGTGACATAAGCATTGTTTCAGACCCTTATAAGTTTAGTCTGTCTTAACCCTTGGTTGATCAGTCATGTATATATATATATAGATGATATACTTAGGATATATGTGATGGGTTGTTGTTCTTGAGCATATATATATATATATGTGGTATTTGGTATTCATGTGCTTAGCTTGTAAGTATTTAGTTATAGGTGACTTGATAGGATTGGGAAGTTAAGAGCTAGTCTATTATAGAGTTTCTCTTTTGCTAAATTCTAGTTGCCAACACCTAGATAGCTAGCATAGGTAAAACCCTAAGAAGTTGACCAGTTGATGACCAAGTACTTGGATGTTGAGAAATTGACTAGTGATTGACCCTTGACTATGTTTGACCTAGAAGGGGGTGCGATCATCTTAATTTCGAGGACAAAATTTTTATAAGGTGGGTAGGATTGTAACACCCAGTTTTCCAAATGAGAGTAATTTAAAATTTTGTAATTATAATTATTATTTATTGATAATTATTTTATATTATGATTTTTGGTGATTTTTAATCATTTTTAAACTATTTAAAATTATGACTTGTGATTTTGACATTTTACTATTGTTTGGTTTTAATTTCGAGGAATTTGTCACCCCCAGTTTTCAGAAATAGGAGTATTTTTGTCATTTTATATTTTTGAATATTTTTAAAATTTATTTTATTATTTATAATATCGTTTAGGGGTTATTTGAGTCGGGTTCGAATTTCAACTCAATCCGACTTAAAACGGGGACCCGGGGGTAGTGTTGACTTTAGGGGACCCACACATTAGTTAGCCATGGCCCACATAATAGAAATATTTTAGTTAGAGATCAGACTAATTATTATGGATAAGGTTAGTGTGATTAGAGACTCTAGAATGACTAATTTAGCCCCAACCAATTAGCCCTTTCCTAATACTAATAGAATAGGTTAGTGGGGGCATTTTGGACCTTACCATAATAGGACAAATAGTCTCATATGGACAGCCACTTTGGGAGAGGATAGGCTCAAGTTCATTTTATTATTCTCATCCACACTCTCTCTCTTGTTCTTCCCCAAATTTCTAGAGAGCAATCCCTAGCAATTTCTCCACCAAATTCTTCCATTTCGCCACCAAATATTCTTCTTTCCTTCTCTATTCTAGCCAAGGAGGAAGCTACCCAAGTTTGGGAGGATTCAGAGCTCGTTCGTGTCCCTTTGGAATCTCTACGTGTCGGTATCGCTCCGGGAAGACTTTTCTTCGATTCGATCTACCGGGAGGTATAAATCCCTTCTCCTTTTCATTTTCTCATGCTTATAGGTCTATTTTGAACCCATAGGAATGATCTCCATGGTTTTATCTCCATTTGTGTCCATTTCGTGTCCATTTGGAGGTCATAGGAGTGTCCTTTGTGTTGTGGTTGTGTCCATGTAGAAAAATTCCAAATTTGGACACACACTGTGTTGTTGTTATGTATGAATGAATTATTACATGTTTAATCTCATATTTTTGTATTGGAGATGTGTTCTATAGTATATCATATATATATATATATATATATATATATATATATATATATATATATATTAGTGTAGAGAGTGACTTCTTGATATATTATGTTATATACTTGTGTTTCTTTTGTCTCAAACTACCTAAATTCGTCATAATTTTTATCCACGTTTTTAGTAGCTAGAGCAACTTAGAAATGCCATAATGTTTAGCTCATAACTCCAATTAACCTCCCATTTTTTTTTAAAAGAAGCGTATCGAAGTTAGCTTTCCAAATATATATATTTTAATAAGCCAAATTCGTTCTAAAACTTTCTTTAGAATTGTTTGAGTGTCAGCTGTATGAAAGACGAACGCGTTTTGGTATTTTTGCGATTTCGGGAGCTTTCGGACACGAAAATGCGATCCGTTTAAAGTTTCGGAAAGCTAACATGATGAGCGACAACATACTATAATCCTAGAATTTAGTGAAGGCCCAATTGGTACAGTATTGATTTTAAGTAGAAGAGTGACTATATGATATATGCATTTTGTGTAACCTATGAGCCTATGTAGTATGGATATTAAATGAATATAGAGTATGTAATGTATGATATGTTAGATGAATAAAATATATATATATAATATATATTCTTTTTACATTAATGTATATATATGGTTGAATGCAAGCATGTAGGAATGCAATTAATATAATGCATATAAGAAATGCATAGATGCATGAATGAAAGAATGATATACAATGTATTCATATGTATAAAACATGTAGGTAATGCATAGATGCATGAATGAAATGAATGTTTGCAATATGTTAATATAAATACAAGTATCTAATATGCATGAATGTATGTATAATATAATACAAGTATACATGTATGTATCATGTAATGTAATATACATGATATGTATGTATGCATGTATACAATGTAAGTATGTATGTATGTATGTATGCATTTCTATAAATTGAGTTAACCTATAACCTTTTACACACATTCATTCATACACCCTTAGACATCATGTATCCCATGTCACATACACCTACCTATCACTAAATTTTAGAACATTAACACATCCTTTCACACATGCCAAACACACACATACTCACTTACTCTTTTACCTCTCTCTCTCTCTCTCTATATATATATATATATATGTATGTGCCTATATATATAGATTTCCTATATATATCTATGTATATGAATATGTGAATGTGAATAATATATATACATTATATGACTAAGTTTGTATGCCTTGTTAGCTTATGGTTTAGTTTTGTGCTTGGTTTAGTAAGTGACTTAGGCTATGAGTTAGTAGCTATCTTAGATACTTGATTTGTATATACTTAGTTTGTTTAGACCTAGAATTGACTAACTAGACTAGTTGACCATTGTTGACTCAATCCTAGCTAGGTTGACCACCGTTGACTAGAGGTGACCTAGTTTGACTTTAGAGTTGACCAAAGTTGACTTTGACCTAGATTGACTTAGAATCATGTAGATTGTATTATAATTTTAATTACCATATAAATTGAACTCTTTATAACCTATGTTGCTATAACTAGGACTCTGCGACTCCAGTTGGCCATCTTTTCATATCAGCTGTTCAGGGTATCAGGCGAGTACATTCTCTGATCATTTCATATCCTGTTTGGAATTATTTTCCTGCTTTAAATTACTTTACTTGATACTGTCACGTTGGTCACACGGATTGGTACTATATGGATCTTTTCATGAGATGTTATCCCCTCGGGAGCATCGGATACTGCATGTTTTGTGCATTTCACGAATCATCACGTATCTCTATGCTTCCTCTGATTCACGAATCGCTTGTGACACATGTACTCTCATGTTCACAGAGCCATCATGAATCACCTTCATGTATCACTCATTTTATGAGCCATGTGAAGTTTCACGAATCTTAACATAACTTGAACAGATCTTTGTGTATTGATTGGGGATGGGGGAGTAGAAATAGACATGTGAATATTATCCAAGTAGCTGTAGTCATGAATCACTCTCTTAGCTGTAGTCATGAATCTTTTATGCCATTCACATGTTTATATTTTACTCTGACTCACTAGTCACTATTAGTTCTCTATGTATAGTAGATATTTCTATTACAGTTCTCTCTCTGTTTACATACTGTATTTCCTTCAGTATCTATATCTTACTTTATTGCATGATTATATTTTCTAACCTGCTATGAACTGTTGAGATGTACTGTGCTCGCTCCCGTCCTGACTGGACCTGTTGATAAATTTTACAGATAGCCTGGAGGTTGCCTGCTAGCCTAGAGGAGACAGTAGAGGTTGCATAGATAGCTAGGATTTTCTTATGGTTTATTTTCTGTCGTCTTGAGTTGTATTTATGGATTATTGTAGTTGAGTTTTGAGATGTATTCTGAGTTTGTATCTTAGACACTTAGACTTCTATCTGCTGTATCTCTTTGGATTTCATGTTTTATCTATATACCATTATGCTCTACCTTAGATGTGATTGAGTTTACATTCTGCCATATCACCCCCATTCGGGGAGTATAAACTGCTTAGCCTTATACTGTTAGATGCATGAGACCTAGGATAGCGTTCTACCGCCGACACTGCGGTGTAGGCTGGGCGTTGTTACGTTCTCGTGCCCTTACTCTAGGGTACGGATCGTGACACATTTTTAGTGGTGGCCCATGTAGGTCGAGTTTATGTAGTGGTATTCGAACTAGAGTATCACTACAGCCTGCAGTAGGATTAGGATATTTTTGGAGGTACTCAATCACATTTGGAAAAACTCTTAATCCGATTCCTTTTGTCTAAAATTGTTGCTTATTGACTTCCCTTGAATATAAACTGTTCTCCTTTGAATTTTCGCTTCATTCTCAGAAATTGCTTCTTGTTTTGATATGTCTTCATGATGGTTATGAAGACACGATCTCATCGCTTCGGTTCGGAGGATACTATCGAGAGGCTGGCCACCTCTCATCATGTTCATCAGGGCCTCGAGACCGCAGCTTCTGTTGTGCCGACTCAGGTTGGCGTTTCTGCTACATTGGAGGTGCACCTCCGTCTGTACAGAGACTTTTTCCTTCATTTTCGGTTTCTTTCAACAGCAGCGATTCATGCAGCATCAGCATCAGAGATTTGTGCAGTATTAGCATCAGGCTGGAGGAAACCAGCAGGGCGAGCTATCGTAAGGACAGTCGAGGATGCACAGACCGTTGGAGATCTTGCTGCAAGTTCCGTTCTTCTCAATTCTATTCCCGCAATTGTCTTTTATAATTACCTTGAAATCCGATTCCATCTGTTCCTTGTTTATTGATTAATTTTGTCATGTTACTCTTTTGTTGTGTTTGTTTTTCTTCTGAGAAAATTATATGGGCTAGGTCGCCTAAATCATGGGATCTAGAATCCTCGATAGTCGTGTTAGTTGGCATAGTGAGGACATGTAGTCAGATTTTGGATGTATTCTCGGGTATGGGAATTTAAGGCTTTCGCCGTCGCATACGGCAGTGCAAAAATTTTAAATACCATGAACCTAGAGGTACGTACCTTAGTCAAGGACGCTGTGATTATCGTAGCCTTGCTCACTAGCATGATGAAGACTCTGGACAACATAATTTTGGACAGACGCATATGATTAACAGATTGTATCTTGAGAAGGTTTAAACATCATACCCTTTTGATTGTTATAAATGACTTAGGAGTAGGGATATTTAGTTTTGTAGAGCTTATTCATAGGTAGTTCCTTCATAGTATAATGGTATGATGACTTGTAGAGTGTCTGTACCCTAGAGGTGATAGTTAGCATTGGTGTTAGAATAGTAACCCATTACAGATAATTCTTCTGTTATCTATAATACCAACCAGTTACACATAGGATGTTAGTATGCCTTACAGCCTTGATGATTATTACTACTTTTCCTTACCCTTTCCAGTGAGGCATCCATGACCAGAGCCTGCCTTTGAGTATAGTTGTAGTTTCACAAGACCGAGAGGTCTATTTGCATAGATAGATTGCAGATGATATTGGCATATGGGATATAGGTTAGTTGGTATCTATAGGCCATTGTTGTATAGGGTTATAAACATGTTGTTTAGCCTATACTTGGTTCAGTTTTTTATTTTAGTTAAGTTCTCTTCGTGTTGAGTTCCTTTGTGTTGATCACCTTTATAGGCAGTGTGCAAACCCTTCACTAGATACCATGTCCCCTTGATTTAGACCATTCATCCTTAGCCTAGTTCTAAGCATTGTTTCAGACCCTTATAAGTTTAGTCTGTCTTAACCCTTGGTTGATCAGTCATGTATATATATATATATATATATATATATATATATATATATATATATATATATATATATATATATATATAGATGATATACTTAGGATATATGTGATGGGTTGTTGTTCTTGAGCATATATATATGTGGTATTTGGTATTCATGTGCTTAGCTTGTAGGTATTTAGTTATAGGTGACTTGATAGGATTGGGAAGTTAAGAGCTAGTCTATAATAGAGTTTCTCTTTTGCTAAATTCTAGTTGTCAACACCTAGATAGCTAGCATAGGTAAAACCCTAAGAAGTTGACCAGTTGATGACCAAGTACTTGGATGTTGAGAAATTGACTAGTGATTGACCCTTGACTATGTTTGACCTAGAAGGGGGTGCGATCATCTTAATTTCGAGGACGAAATTTTTATAAGGTGGGTAGGATTGTAACACCCAGCTTTCCAAATGAGGATAATTTTAAAATTTTGTAATTATAATTATTATTTATTGATAATTATTTCATATTATGATTTTTTGTGATTTTTAATCATTTTTAAACTATTTAAAATTATGACTTGTGATTTTGACATTTTACTATTGTTTGGTTTTAATTTCGAGGAATTTGTCACCCCCAGTTTTCAGAAATAGGAGTATTTTTGTCATTTTACATTTTTGAATATTTTTAAAATTTATTTTATTATTTATAATATAGTTTTGGGGTTATTTGAGTCGGGTTCGAATTTCAACTCAATCCGACTTGAAACGGGGACCCGGGGGTAGTGTTGACTTTAGTGGACCCACACATTAGTTAGCCATGGCCCACATGATAGAAATATTTTAGTTAGAGGTCAGACTAATTATTATGGATAAGGTTAGTGTGATTAGAGACTTTAGAATGACTAATTTAGCCCCAACCAATTAGCCCTTTCCTAATACTAATAGAATAGGTTAGTGGGGGCATTTTGGACCTTACCATAATAGGACAAATAGTCCCATATGGACAGCCACTTTGGGAGAGGATAGGCTCAAGTTCATTTCATTATTCTCATCCACACTCTCTCTCTTGTTCTTCCCCAAATTTTTAGAGAGCAATCCCTAGCAATTTCTCCACCAAATCCTTTCATTTCGCCACCAAATCTTCTTCTTTCCTTCTCCATTCTAGCCAAGGAGGAAGCTACCCAAGTTTGGGAGAATTCGGAGCTCGTTCGTGTCCTTTTGGAATCTCTACGTGTCGGTGTCGCTCCGGGAAGGCTTTTCTTCGATTCGATCTACCGGGAGGTATAAATCCCTTCTCCTTTTCATTTCTTCATGCATATAGGTCTATTTTGAACCCATAGGAATGACCCCCATGGTTGTATCTCTATTTATGTCCATTTCGTATCCATTTGGAGGTCATAGGAGTGTCCTTTGTGTTGTGGTTGTGTCCATGTGGAAAAATCCCAAATTTGGACACACTATGTGTTGTTGTTATGTATGAATAAATAATTACATGTTTAATCTCATATTTTTGTATTGGAGATGTGTTCTATAGTGTCTCATATATATATATATTAGTGTAGAGAGTGACTTCTTGATATATTATGTTATATACTTGTGTTTCTTTTGTCTCAAACTACCTAAATTCGTCATAATGTTTATCCACGTTTTTAGTAGCTAGAGCAACTTAGAAATGCCATAACTTTTAGCTCATAACTCCAATTAATCTCCTGTTTTTTTTAAAAGAAGCGTATCGAAGTTAGCTTTCCAAATATTATTTTAATAAGCTAAATTCGTTCTAAAACTTTCTATAGAATTGTTTGAGTGTCAGCTGTATGAAAGACGAACGTGTTTCGGTATTTTTACGATTTCGGGAGCTTCCGGACAAGTAAATGCGATCCGTTTAAAGTTTCGGAAAGCTAACATGATGAGCTACAACATACTATAATCCTAGAATTAAGTGAAGGCCCAATTGGTACAGTATTGATTTTAAGTAGAAGAGTGACTATACGATATATGCATTTTGTGTAACCTATGAGCCTATGTAGTATGGATATTAAATGAATATAGAGTATGTAATGCATGATATGTTAGATGAATGAAATATATATATATGATATATATTCTTTTTACATTAATGTATATATATGATTGAATGCAAGCATGTAGGAATGCAATTAATATAATACATATAAGAAATGCATAAATGCATGAATGAAAGAATGATATACAATGTATTCATATGTATAAAATATGTAGGTAATGCATAGATGCATGAATGAAATGAATGTTTACCATATGTTAATATAAATACAAGTATCTAATATACATGAATGTATGTATAATATAATACAAGTATACATATATGTATCTTGTAATGTAATATACATGATATGTATGTATGCATGTATACAATGTAAGTATGTATGTATATATGTATGCATTTCTATAAATTGAGTTAACCTATAACCTTTTACACACATTCATTCATACACCCTTTGACATCATGTATCCCATGTCACATACACCTACCTATCACTCAATTTTAGAACATTAACACATCCTTTCACACATGCCAAACACACACATACTCACTTACTCTTTTATCTCTCTCTCTCTCTCTCTCTCTCTCTATATATATATATATATATATATATATATATATATATATATATATATATAGCTTTCCTATATATATCTATGTATATGAATATGTGAATGTGAATAATATATATACATTATATGACTAAGTTTATGTGCCTTGTTAGCTTATGGTTTAGTTTTGTGCTTGGTTTAGTAAGTGACTTAGGCTATGAGTTAGTAGCTATCTTAGATACTTGATTTGTATATACTTAGTTTGTTTAGACCTAGAATTGACTAACTAGACTAGTTGACCATTGTTGACCCAACCCTAGCTAGGTTGACCACAGTTGACTAGAGGTGACCTAGTTTGACTTTAGAGTTGACCAAAGTTGACTTTGACCTAGATTGACTTAGAATCATGTAGATTGTATTATAATTTTAATTACCATATAAATTGAACTCTTTATAACCTATATTGCTATAACTAGGACTCCATGACTCCAGTTGGCCATC
Organism: Iris pallida; assembly: GCA_029216955.1. NCBI lineage: Eukaryota > Viridiplantae > Streptophyta > Magnoliopsida > Asparagales > Iridaceae > Iris > Iris pallida. Next base: position 15,744,630 of record JANAVB010027195.1, read on the forward strand.
TTTTCATATCAGCTGTTCATGGTATCAGGCGAGTACATTCTCTGATCATTTCATATCCAGTTTAGAATTATTTTCCTGCTTTAAATTACTTTACTTGATACTGTCACGTTGGTCACACGGATTAGTACTATATGGATCTTTTCATGAGATGTTATCCCCTTCGGGAGCATCGGATACTGCATGTTTTGTGCGTTTCACGAATCATCACGTATCTCTATGCTTCCTCTGATTCACGAATCGCTTGTGACACATGTACTCTCATGTTCACAGAGCCATCATGAATCACCTTCATGTATCACATATTTTATGAGCCATATGAAGTTTTACGAATCTTAACATAACTTGAACAGATCTTTGTGTATTGATTGGGGATGGGGGAGTAGAAATAGACATATGAATATTATCCAAGTAGCTGTAGTCATGAATCACTCTCTTAGCTGTAGTCATGAATCTCCTATGCCATTCACATGTTTATATTTTACTCTGACTCACTAGTCACTATTAGTTCTCTATGTATAGTAGATATTTCTTTTACAGTTCTCTCTCTGTTTACATACTGCATTTCCTTCAGTATCTATATCTTACTTGACTGCATGATCATATTTTCTAACCTGCTATGAACTGTTGAGATGTACTGTGCTCGCTCCCGTCCTGACTGGACCTGTTGATAAATTTTACAGATAGCCTGGAGGTTGGCTGCTAGCCTAGAGGAGACAGTAGAGGTTGCATAGATAGCTAGGATTTTCTTATGGTTTATTTTCTGTCGTCTTGTGTTGTATTTATGGATTATTGTAGTTGAGTTTTGAGATGTATTCTGAGTTTGTATCTTAGACACTTAGACTTCTATCTGCTGTATCTCTTTGGATTTCATGTGTTATCTATATACCATTATGCTCTACCTTAGATGTGATTGAGTTTACATTCTGCCATGTCACCCCCATTCGGGGAGTATAAACTGCTTAGCCTTATACTGTTAGATGCATGAGACCTAGGACAGCGTTCTACCGCCCACACTGCGGCATAGGCTGGGCGTTGTTACGTTCTCGTGCCCTTACTCTAGGGTGCGGGTCGTGACAAAATGTCTTATTCATCAAATTCATAAAGACAGCTGGTACATTTGTGAGACCAAATGGCGTCACCAGAAACTCGTACTGCCTGTACTTCGTGTTGAACGCCGTCTTCTAGATGTCTGCTGCCCTGACCTTCACCTGGTGGTACCCGGATCTCAAGTCTATCCTGGAAAACACCTTCGCCCCACTCAACTGGTCGAACAAATCGTCTATCTTGGGCAGAGGATATTTGTTCTTGATGGTGATGGCATTCAACGCCCGGTAGTCAATACACAACCGAACTGTACCATCCTTCTTAGGCACAAAGAGCACTGGCGCTCCCCATGGAGAAGCACTAGATCGAATGAAACCCTTTTTCAACAGGTCATCAATCTGCTCTTTCATCTCTACGGCCTCCTTGGGATTCACTCTATAGCAAGCCCGGGATACAGGTGATGAACCCGGTACTAAATCTATAGTGAACTCCACATCTCTGTCAGGCGGAAGTCCTGGAAGATCCTCTAGGAATATATCCATAAACTCCCTAATGATAGGGTGTGGCGGTGCTACGTCCCCAACTGTCGCACAATAGTTCGGCTCTAGGCTGATCTCCGGCCCTGTCCTCCTGACTCTGAATGGTGTTGTGCCTGGGGGAATGAACAAAATACTACCCTCATGACAGTCTATAGATGCATGGGCATAGCTAAGCCAATCCATCCCCAATATGATATCATAACCAGGGAGTGGCATCACAAAGAATCGCCCCTCAAACTCTCTCCCGACTATAGAAATAGAACATCTATAGATAGCTCTAATAGGTACTGGTCCTCCTCCCGTCATCACTCTACTAATCTTCGCAGTAGGTATAGATACTAAGTGGTGTTCTTGCATAAACTCTAATGACAGGAAGCTATGAGATGCACCAGAATCAAACAAGCATAGAGCTAGAAAAGTATGCAAATAACATGACCTGTGATGACGTCAGCTAAGTAATCTGGCTCCGAAACCTGCTCCGGCTCCGGCTCAAGGGCTAGGCTATAAGTCTTCTCCTAAGGTCCCTTCTGCTGCTGCAGATGTTGTCCAAACCTCTGCTGCTGAGTCGGGAGTGGTCCTCTAGGTCCCTTGGCTACTGGGCATTTTCGTATCATGTGGGTGGCAAACCCACAAACTAAGTACTGCTTCAACCTCTTCCTGCAGATGGAGTAATCATGCCCTGGTCTTCCGCAGAAAGAACATATAGCTCCCTTCTGCTGCTGTCGGGGTCCCGGGGCTCTAACCGACGGGGTCTGGTGATGTGATGTAGGGGGACGGTATGTCTGCTGGTGCGGCGTCGGTGCTCTCTGCTGGAAAGCCTGACGCTTGGATGGTCCCTCATGATGTACATAAGCCGGCATCTTGCTAGACAGAAGACGCTCCTCAATTCTCCGAGCCAACTCTAGGCTCTGGTAGTAGTCAGTCGTACCGTTCGCCACTATAAGAATGCTAATGTCTGGAACTAGACCATGGCAAAACCTACGGGTCATCTCCTCTGGGTCTGCAACCAGACTAGGAGCGAAACGGCTCAGGCGACTAAACTCTGTCGCATACTCGTCAACAGAACGGTTCCCCTGCTGGATGTTCTGGAATCGTAGCCCCATGGCTACTCTAGCAGTGGTCAAGAAAAATTTCTTCTTAAACTGGGTCTTGAACTGATCCCAAGTGGCCCTCCGTCTCGCAAACAACGGCTCATTCCGGAACCAAACTCCTGCCAAGTCTATCATCAGAAATCCTGCTGCCTCGACCTGGAGGTCATCCGGCATCCTAACTCCAAGGAGCTTCCTCTCAACCGAGTCTAGCCAGTCATATGCTACTACTATGCCCTCAGTCCCTGAGAACTCCTTGGGGTTCAGACCCATGAAGTCCTTGAGCGTCCCCGTTCTCTGCCGTGGCTCTACTGGTGGTGGGACCACGGTACGTTCCTCAGAATGCTCCATGATCTGGCGGAGTAGGGTAGTCTGCTCCTGATGGGTCGTTAGGAACCCTTGGATCAGAGTGAGCAGTTGGTTCCCGTCGAGTGTGACGGAAGCCTGGGTAGGTATAGTAATAGGGGGTGGTGGAAGTATCGGGTCCTGCTGGAACTGCGATGTGGAAGGTGGTGGAGGCATCTGGGTTGGTGGATTTGTGGAGTAGGGGAGTATGTTAGGTGGAGGTGGAGGTGTATCAGTCAACTGATCAGCTGACTGGATATGGAGTGCGCCATTCTCAGGTGTGACATACTGGGATGAACGAGTAAGCACCATCTAATTACAATAAAAATGACTTATAAGGACTCTTTAAAATAAACAATCATAGACAAGAAAATCTAATTATAATTGCAAGCATGTGATGTATTTTCTATGTTGCAATCCTAGCATTCCTCTAGGTGTTCTAAGCGTCATTCCTAATGTTGTCTAATTACCTTAAGTTCCTAATTGCAGGCATACTTGGTACAATAACGTAACCAAACAATTTAGTCAGGACCTGCATGGGCCACCACTAAAAATATGTCACGATCCGCTACCCAAATTGTTGGGCCGGGCCGAGTCATGTCCAGCCTGTGCTTGAGATAAAGTGCAGTAAGCTGTTCTAGAGATAACAAGATAAGACTAAATGTGCTAACAGTTCTATAAGTGAAAAAAAGTCATAAATGTTCCAAACACAAAAGTTGTCTCATATAGTAATAAGTCCAAGTATAAGTCTGAAATGTAAAACTGGATACATGTCCAGTTACAAAATACGTAGTCTAATACATGACTACACTAAATATTCCAAGCAACTACGCAAACTAGACGAGTTTTCCCGCAGGTACATCCTCATAAGGCAAAGCCTGGTCCTCGGCAGTATCTCCATAATATGAGTCGCAGAGTATCTCCTCCTCAGTAAGGATACCTACAACGTTATCCTGTCAGGACGGGAGCAAGTACTGATTCTAGTAAACTAGCATATGAAACATGAAAATAAACATAAGAGGAATAACTGGAAACATGGCATCACATAATCTATCATGGCAAGGACACATATGTCATAGAGACAGATGTATATGTAATGTTTAAAACTGTAGCAGGTACGTGATCGTCAATAGGTGTAAAATATACAGTGGTACAAGTATATAAAATGTACTTCCGTATAAGTAAAACAAGCGATAGATGCACATACGTACAAATACAGCTGGTGCGCCTACGACAAGGTATACATAAAATGTCAACCTTGTTCGGTACGTACGTACGAGTAAGGGGGCCTGATCATGTACGCTACTAACAGTTTTCCCATAACCCAGGTTCTAATCATGTGAGAGATACATAAAGACTGTTCTAAGCATGGTAGTAATGGAAAGTACAACATGTGATATTTTAACTTGCTACCCCAAGGATCAGCATTTAACATGGTTGGATTTGTAGTTCATTTATGTAACAGTATGTAAAGTTTGTAGAAAGTACTTGTCTCTAGCAAAGAAAGTTACGATAAAAATGCTATAGATACCTGTTAACTCGTCAATGTAGAAATAAATACATAAACTTAGTTTTTACACTAAGTTAAAACACTAAGACACTAATTGGTGCAACACGACTTGTGACTGGACACTAGCCAAAATGATGACTTTAGCATATGAGACCAATGTGGGGTGACACAATACTATAACTAACATACTAGGGTCTTTACACTAGTGAGGGGTGAGGTTCAATACGGCTGTAACTCAAAATAACACAAAAAGTTGCAAGTCGTATTTTTTAAATAAATAAATCAAATGAACATTGTGTTCCAAAAATTTTTGAGATAGACAAAAAGCTTAATTTTACATAAAATAAAGTACCAGAATAATCTTTGTTAATTATAGAAATTTATTATAATTTTTCTGGAATTTATTAACCAGTATGAGTATTTTATAAAAATCAGTTTTCCTAAGTACACAGAAAATGAGTTCTGGTTTCATATGCCAAAATAGTGGCAAAACTGTAAATTAAATACTGTAAAAATTATACTAAATTAGCTAAATTAATATAGTATCTAAATACTATTTTTCTAGAATTTTAACATCAATTAAAGTATTTTAGAAATTCAAAAACAGCATGGTACACAATCTAAAATTAAATAATTAATTATCTGCGTATTTTGTCCATGTACATAATTTGAACCAAAGTTCAAATACAAGACCCAAGGTCATGAATCAAGTCCAATATGACTTGTACAGGTCTTGAATGTGTGAAAACATATTTGGGCCCAAAAACTCATGCTAGGCTTGGACACCAAATGGTTGCAGTAATTTAAATACACAAAATTACAAAGACGTAAAAATACATAATAAATATTAATATTTTAACTATGTGAAATTATACATAGTAGTCACATAAATATGACAAGTATACGTACATATATTAAAGTATAATATATGTACAATATTATGTAAACTAGAGAGACTAATTAGTTATGTATACATAACATATATATATATATATATATATATATATATATATATATATATATATATATATATATATATATATATATATATATATATATATATATATATATATATTTTGTATACATATAATATATATATATATATATATATATATATATATATATATATATATATATATATATATATATGTATATATATATAAGAAATAATCTGTCCGGCGCTCGTAGCGCGAGTGGCACGAGGGGGGGCTCTCGGCGGGGAGACCCGGGATCGAGCCCCCCCTCCCGCATCAACCCGGCTGGGTGGCAGTGGCCACGGGGTTGATGGGGATGCGCGGACAAAAAAAAAAAAAAAAATTAAAAAAAAAAAAAAAAAAAATTATATATATATATATATATATATATATATATATATATATATATATATATATATATATATATATATATATATATATATATATATATTTATTTATTTATTTATTTATTTATTTATTTATTTATTTATTTATTTCTTATATATATATATATATATATATATATATATATATATATATATATATATATATATATATATATATATATATATATATATATATATATATATATATATATATATATATAATATAATATATATATATATATATATATATATATATATATATATATATATAAAATATATATATATATAAGAAATAAATATATAATATATATAAATAACAGTAAATATATATAATAATAGTAAATACAATATATATATGATAGTATATGTATATATGCACAAAATACATATATACATATGCATATATATATAAATACATATAGAAAAAAATATATAAATACATATATATATATACACTCTTACATTAAAATGCTAAAAATAGAATATATATTTATACATATATAAATACTGTACATATATGTATATATAACAGTATATATATATAATAAAATATATATACAGAAATACATATATACATATATATATATATATATATATATATATATATATATATATATATATATATATATATATATATATAAACATATAAACACAAACAAAAAGAAAAAGAAAAAGGAAAAAAATAACAGCGCTGGGGGGGTTTCGAACTCGGCCCTCTGGGTCGGGTTCCTGAGTTGGGTCGGGCTGGCCAGGGGGTCAGGCCACAGCTTGTGTTATGGGGGAGGGTTTTGATTACATTTATTTCGTTTTTAATTAATATTATTAAAAACCCAAAAAATCAACTCTGTGTCCTGACAGTTTGGGACACAGAGTCTACGTGTTCGTGCTATGCACGACATGTACGGGTCCTAAAACGCGTGTCCGAGCACAGCGTTGGGTTCGTCGTGTCCTGGCGAACGACATATGTCGATTCGAAACACGCACGACACATACCGGTGCTGCAACTTACGTATCCGATGAGCTGGAGGGTTCGAGGGTGCTGGACGGCGGAGGAGGTGATGGGGAAGCGGCGCTCGGGTGGAGCTCTGTCCTGACCTTCCTTGGTTGCACGAACAGGACAATTCTTCAGCTGATGGTCGGACGCTTCGCAGAACAGGCAAACGCCCAACCTCTTCCGACAAACCTCCTGAGTGTGCCCCAGCTTCCTACAGAAGGCACACTGAAGGGCCTGTCTCTGCCCTGCTGCTGATGGTCACGTGCTGGTGCCTGATGCTGCCGAAACTGAGGCTGCTGGAACGACCTCTGCTGAGTGTAAGGACGCTTGGCCGACCCCGTACTAAAACTAGCTCCCAGAGCATCACCGCTCCTCTTGGGCCTAAAACGAAAGTCCTCCTCCGCTATCCGAGCATCCATCAGAATCTGCTCAAAAGTTGCCTCGTGATGCCCAGATGTGCGAGAGGGAACAGCGTGGATCAGGCCCCTCCTGAACTTGTGGGCCTTCCTTCCCTCATCCTGAACCATCCCCGGGACGAATCGGCTCAGGCGAAAGAACTCTGCCGTATACTCGTCCACCGATTAGTTCCCCTGGACTAGCCCTGCAAACTGGCCCTTAAACATGCTGAGAGCTACATTAGGATAGAACTTCTCCTTGAATAATCACCGAAAGCTCTTCCAAGTCAGCCCTCTAACAGATACACGAGGATCCATGCGGTACCAAGTCAACGCAATGTCAAAGAACTGGCTCGCCGCTGCTAATACCCACAGCCTCTTCGGGTTCTCTGCCAGCTCCAAGCTCCTTTCCACGTCCTCTAGCTAATCATCGGCGTAAAGGATGCCCTCGGATCCCTTGAACTCCTTGGGGACCATCTTCTTGAAGTCGAACACTGTACCCGGCCTCGACTGCTGCTGATCTAGCTCTGGGCTGGAGCGCCCGGAGCTGCAGCCACCTTCTCGACTGATGCCAGCACCAACTGATAAGCATTCTCCATGCTCTGCCTCAAGCCCTCTGTCTGACGCTGCGACGCCTCAGCCTGTGCTCGCTGCACCTCCATCATCGGCTGGAGAAGCACGAATATCTGTGTAGCGTCTATCGGCAGTGCAGGTGGAGGCAGAAAAGACTGAGGAAGGACGATACTAGGCCCCTGAACCTGCTGCGGAGGACCTCCAGGTGCTGCTGCCTCTGCCACCTAGATGGTAGAAACAGTAGAGGCAGCCTCCTGGACTGCCACTCCCTCAACCGGAGAAACAAGTCGCGAAGGATCGGACCTCTCCGGTGCTGCACCGGATCCAGCGGCCTGAGCTCAAGTCATTTTCATCCTAAAGACAGATTCGAGCAAAAGATCAATATGGCACAAGATAAGATATTATCAAAGAAGAACAATTAAATTGAAATGTAAGAAGTGTTATCATGGTAATCAAAAGATCAAAATTTTTTTCTAAAATGTGATTGAGTAACTCCTATCATAACCTAGATCCTATATCCTAATTGCAGGCTCGTAATTAATACTCTAAGTCGAGTACCATTACGATATCGCACTAGTTGTGACACAGAGACCTGTATGGGCCACCATAAAAATGTGTCACGACCCGCACCCTGTTTAGGAGCACGAGCACGTGGGTACGTCCAGCCTACGTCGTAGTGTCGGCGGTAGAACGCTGTATAGGTCATCTATAAAATCTAACATCAATAATATATATATATATATTTTTTTAACATCAATAATATATATTATATATATATATATATATATATATATATGTACCTGTCATCTCCGTACGGAAGAATATATATAACTCAATCACATGACATCTAGGGAAGAAAAGCACGATGTGATAAAGATATGATGGAAATAGCAAAAGATGGAAATAGATGCAAGTCACAGAGGTCACAACCAGAAATTCAGAGTTTAAAATATTATACAATCCCAAAAATATATATACTACAACCCAAAATAATAAGCTGGAACGCAGTCCAGTCAAACCTAACTAGTCTAGGTCAGAGCAGGCGGTACGTCCTCATTGGGCACTGACCCCACAGGAATGTTCAGGTCGTACTCCCCATTTATGCCATACCCATAATAGGTCGAGCAGTATGCCTCTAAATCCTCTGTAAACATCAACGAGATTATCCTGTCAGAAGAATGAGCAAGTACAAATACCAACAGCAATTCCATTAAATTGACAAATGCTATAAAAGACAATTGTAATGGAATACAAGATAAAATATCAAGACTGGAATATAAACATGATATATTTAACAGCATATCATGTCAGGGTGTAATGTACAGGAAAGTAGAACAGTACAGGAATATCTGATGTACAATGTAAATATAAACAGTGCCTTGAGTATTAGGGTGTTAAGTGATCGGCTTGGTCAAGATCATACTGTTCCATTTGACCGGCTATGCACAAGTATTATAGAGGATTAGGCCAGCCAAATAGAAAGCTATGCACAAGTAGTATCAGGTCAGGCTACACCCGACGTGTGGTGAGGGTAGAGCTATGTACAAGTAGTAACAAATGGGGGGTAATGATCACATAACCTCTAATAACTCCCTATTCCCGATTAGTATAATGGATCCAACCATGACAGGTTATGACACGGGATTTAAAAAGCAGGGAGCTAGCCCACTCCCAAATCGGTGTCTATACAAGTATAGAAAACAAGATCGAATAATATACTCATAAACCAGGTAAACCAGGAATAATATCGTATCACGAGATCCAACGTATACTAGTCCGTGTATCCTCGTATCGAGAATCACGTAAAATACTATAACTGAATCGGATATAGTAGATATTAAGACAATAAAAACTATCAGTGAATGTACTCGCCTGCGGTCCTGAGCTGTCAAATGGAATCGATGCTCAGAGTGATGTCGTAGACCCTAAGATGAGATATCATGAGTTAAATTATGGTTTAATAGTGTTAGGCATGATTTCTAGTGTATGATATGCAAATCTAGGTCAAGATCAGTCAAACTAAGTCAAACTAGGTCACACTAGGTCACACTAAGTCAAACTAGGTCATACAAAGTCAAACTAGGTCACACAAAGTCAAACTAGATAAAAAGTTCACTTACAGTTGACTTTTGGTCAACTGGTCCACTCTGGTCAATTCCTAGTCCAATCTAGGTCAACTTAGACTATTGGTTGACTCACAGTTGACCTTTGGTCAACTGGTCAGCTATGGTCAAGTTCTAGTCAAAACTAGGCCAAGTGTTGACTTTTGGTTGACTTTGAGTCAAAACAGTCAAACTTGGTCAACCGAGGTCAACACTAGACTAAGGTCCTATTCCTTACATTTACCTACCAAGATATTTCATATCTTGGTCAAATTGGCATCCCGATACCAATATCTTAGTTTAGGATAAATACCTTAACTAAGATAAACCTTTACCTTAGATAGGTAACCCACAACCAAGCCTCTACCTTAGTTTCTAGGCACCCTTCTACCTTAACATGGTATCCTAATACCTTACCCTTGCATCTTGATACTTTAACTTGGTATCTCAATACCTTATCTTGAAGGTATCACAAATACCTTACCATACCCATTACTAAGGTAATTCACATTACCTTGCCCATACCAAGGTAAATCATATTTACCTTGAGATACCACTCTTGGTATCCTAAGATACCAAGACACTAACTTATCTTACCATTACCTACCACTATCTAACTCTAAACTAACCTCTAACATATCCTTCTAACATTTTCTTAACTTCTAACAACCCACCTACCAATATCCTAACATATAGGATACTAACATACAACATCCTATTTAACCTCTCATAAAACCTCTCATCTAACCTCACACACACACACACACACACACACACACACACACACATATATATATATATATATATATATATATATATATATATATATATATATATATATATATATATATATATATATATCCACAAACACACTCACAACCTCTAACACACACAAACAAAAATATAATAAACACCCACACACACACTAATATATACATACTTACATACATACATACATACATACATACATACATACATACATACATACATACATACATACATATATTCTTCTCCTCCTCTCTTCATACTCTCTAACATCCACACACAACACATACTCCTCACAACACAATCACACACACACACACTAACACACGTATACATATACATCTCTCTCTCTCTCTCTCTCTCTCTCTCTCTCTCTCTATATATATATATATATATATATATATATATATATATATATATATATATATATATATATATTTTATATATATATATATATATATCCAAAACATCTCGAAACCTATCCGAATACCCAAATCCTTGCAACTATATACTCTACTGTTTAGACACGTAACCCACACAAGCAATCTAACTTGCGCACGCGAGCGAAAACGAGAAACGAGGCCCGAATGACCAAATGGCCATTCTGGCGACTCCGGGGTGTCCGATTCGCGATACCGTGTGATACAGACACCAAACCTATCTGGATTCGACCCAAACTCTACCCACGAGTTCTAAATAACAATTAGAACCTATTTTAAGTGCTAGCTTACCGATTCTAGTGTCGGTGCAAAAAGTCACCCGTGTGTTGGACCCCGAAAACCCCGAAAACCCCGAAAAAGCTCATTTTCATGATTTCTCGTAAAACGACCCCACGTATCCAAATATGGACACGTACATAGCCTCATCTCAACCAAACTAACCTAATTAGGTCTAGTTAGGCTAGGGACAACACCCAAATATGTCAATTTAGGGTTTTTTCCAAATTTGGCACTAAGCCTAGGCCAAAAGTCCCAAATCGGGTTCAATGGGTTCCAAATCTCTTCTAATGGGTTATCCTACACCTCGGACATCCTCTAATATACAAATGACACTAATTAGAAGTAATTACAAAGGTTAGTGTGAGGGTTTATCTCTTGGGAGTTGGAATCCCAAGGAAAAGTCCCAAAATTACTTATTCTTAGGTCAAAGCCCAAAATCTATGCTTCCACCACCACCAAGCTAGAACTTGGTTGCTGACCCCGTAGATCATGCTGAAAGATTCAGATTTAGACTGAGGGAAGAGATTCTCACCCCTGTGATTGCAGGCGGCGCCAAGACGTACGAGAGGATTCTAATACGAGCTCAGGATATAGAGAAGAGTCAGCCTGCTCGTTTAAAGAGGGAGTATTCTGGAACTAGCAACTTCCAGAGTAACCAGAAGAGGCCCAATGTCAACAACCACAACAACAACAGGCCTTCTCACCGCCAGCAGCAGGACCATCAGGCGAGGACCAATGACAGAGTGCCTTAGAAGCAGATCCCTGTCTGCAATTTCTGCAAGAGGCCAGGACATCAGGCGAACATCTGCAGAAAAAGACTAGGACACTGTCTAGTTTGTGGGTCTGCCACCCAACAAGTGAGGGACTGTCCAACTGTCACCCCCAGTTTTTCAAATTAGGGGTATTTTTGTCATTTTCAAGTTTAATATTATTTTAGGAATTTTATTTGATTTTATATGATTTTTGGAAATTTATTTGAGTCAGTTTGGATTTTATCCAATTCGGACCCAATTTGGAGACCCGGGTAGCCTGGACCTTAGTGGGACCCACAAACTAGCTGTGTTTGGCCCACATGCCATCATAATTAGGCTAGAAATCTTTAACCTATTTTCCATGACTTAATTAGTCATTTAAAGGCTTAATTAGTGGTTTAGAATCGAACCGAACCAACCCGATTTCAAATTGAACCCAAACTTAGGTTATTGGGTTGTGGGCTATTGGATCCCAACCCAATAGCCCACACATGGGTGGCCGGCCATGGCAAAAAACCCCCCTCTTTCCTTCATTACTTCACACCAAAGTCTTCTCCTTCCACAAAAAATTCCTTTCTTCTCCAAGCTCTCTCCAAGCATTTAGGTTTGTCTTTAAACCCTCATTAATTCCTCTCTTCAATTTTAGTCATTCACATTAAGTGTAGAGAATCTCATTCTCTACACTTTGCCCTATTTTATAGGTTTTTCTCTAGAATCCTAGTTTAAGTGGTTGATTAGAGGAATTATAGGTGATGGTATATATATATGTATATGTATATATATATAGATATATATATATATATATATATATGTGGTTGTATTAGATATATATATAGGAATATATATGTATGTATGTATGTATTTGTGTGGGTGTGTAGAGAGTGGTAGAGGAGAGGATGAGAGTGGTGGTGTGTGTGTGAGGTTGTGTGTGAGAGAGTGTGTTTAATTATATATGTATAAGTGTGTGTGTATATATGTATATGCATATTTGTATATATATATGTATATGTGTGTGTGTATATATGTATACGTGTGTGGGTGTATAGGTGTAGAGATGTATGGAGTTATATATATAAATAGATAGATAGATATATAGATAGATAGATGTATATATAGATATATATATAAGTATATATAGATAGATATATATATATAGGGAAGTATATATATATATGTATATATGTATAGAGGGAGGAGAGAAAGAGATGTAGAGCAGCAAGCAGCAAGCAGCAGCTTGCAGCAGCAGCAAGCAGCAGCTGGCAGCAGCAGCAGCAGCAGCAGCCTGCAGTATGCAGGGCAGCAGCAGCAGCTGCAAGTGCAGGCAGCAGCAGCAGCTTGCAGTCCAAAACCCCCTCCCCCCCCTAGCACACTACAAAACCCCCCTAGTTGGTATATATATAGATATATATATATAGATACATATAGGTTTATATAGAGAAGTTTAGATGAGAGAATTAGAAGATGAGAGAATGAGAAAAAAGAGTTTAGGATTAGAAGATTAGAGAAGGAAACTAGAGGAATAAGGAAAAGTGAAGAAGAATAGGAAGGAGGAATAAGAAGAGGGATTAGGAAAGAAGAAGAAGATTGGAGAAGTAGAGAAGAGGAAGATTTAGAATCGAGAGTCAAAAGGGAGATTTAGAACGAGGGTAAAACGAGGGGTTTTAGTTAGAAATCGAGTTAGAGGGCGAATTTGAGCCCGGAGCGTCGGATCGCGACGAAACTTGGCATAGGCCTAGAATATGTGATTTAGATTTTGCGGGTAAGCTCCCGGGTGGAAATCGGGGTCGTAGGGCGCCGGTATCGCGCCGTGTCAGTGCGTATCTCGAAATATTCGAGATTTCTGCGAAGGGCCGTAAGGTGGACTAAACGTCCACTTTACTTAGGTATTTTGGTAGATAACGAACCTATAGGATAGTACCCTACTACCCTAGGGAGATCGGGTCAAAATAACGAGCGTAGGTGGGTTAACTAGCTAGTCGCCGAAGGGTGAAATTTGGCCTTTTTAAGGCTAAAATAGGAATTTGGCCTACGGCCGAGAAATTGAGTTTGAAGTCCAAGATGGACTTCGACATAGGTTATATAGGTTGGTATTGAGTAGGATTAGCTGTCTAAACCTAGTCTTGGACCCGGTTGACCACGGTTGACTTTTTGGACTAAAAGTCAACTATGGGTCAACACTTTACCCAATTTGGTCCCAAATTCAATCTAACTTGGACCGTTGACTAAAAGTCAACTATTAGTCACCAGTGACCTAGGGTTGACCTAGTGTTGACCTCGAGTTGACCAGAATTGACCTGTTGACCAAAAGTCAACGGTAGGCCAGTTTTCAACCTAGATTGATCCGGTTTAACTTCTAACGTTCTCCCATGACCAAGATTGACCCGACTAGACATGTCTTGACCTAGAATGACTAAATAGGGTTTATTTTGATTTAACTTTACTTCCTAAACTTAGTATTGATACGTCTTGTTCTCTATAGGTCCTCGAGACACTACAGTTGCTCCAGTCGACGTATTTTATCATCTTACAGGCGAGTACATTCTCTGATACTTATTCCCAATTTATGATAACTGTTATGATTCATGTAATTAGTGTTGATATGCTTATTCCCGACACATGGTTCTCACGGATTGGTATTCTTGGATCCCGACGAGAGATGTTTTCTCCTTCTTAGGTTGGGATATATTGTGCAAGCACCCTTGTAGCTCTTGCTCGATATATGGTCACTGATTCTAGAGAAGGCTAGCTACCTTCTCATTAGAATCCCGTGCAGTAACGTGTCCTGTTTGGATCCATTCTACCAGTTGGGGTAGGGGGAGTAGTAGCGTAGGCCTGTGATCAGATCCATCCCGCATTCCCGAACAGTGTGAGTCATATACCGCACATATGACTTGCCAGGCCGATTCTTGACAGGTACCCAAGCCGATCACAAGCTGAAACTATTACTCACACACATTGGATATAGCTTACCTTGATTTGTGTACATGCCATGATCCCATTCTATTTTTCTTGATCTAGCTCCAGTATTACAGCTTACCATGCCATGATACATACATGTACACTCCATGATTCATTGTATATGCTCTATTTACAGTCTTATAGCTTTTATTCTATCTTGAGATCTGTTATGAGATATATGTACTCGTTCCATCCTGACTGGACTGTTGATAAAATATTACAGATTTCGACGAGGGAGATTGCAGTACCTACTACGGTCCGGACGACGTAGTGGGCCTAGACTTGGTCCCGCAGGGCGTAGCTCCGCCTGACGAGACCATACCACTTGTATAGTTTAGAGTAGGTCTTTGTACTGGACTTTGTCTCCAGTTACTTTTTGAGACTGTACTACTTTTTGAGACTGTATTATATTTGGACTGTACTTAGAGACTGGACTTTTATATTATTTGTTTCTGGACTTGACAGGTTATATTTTCTCGTCTTGTTGTCTTTATCATTCAGTCTTTACTTTTCGTCTTAGAGTTGTGATTGAGCACTATATATATTCATTGCTTGTCCTCCGTTCGGAGTTGACTATATTCTCGACAGGTTTTGTTTTATATATAAACTGTTGTCAGACTAGAAAATACACAGCGTTCTACGCCGTTTTTCCGGTGAGGGCTGGGCGTTGTCGCGTCACGTGCCCTTGTAGCGGGTGCGGGTCGTGACACGTTTTAGTGGTGGCCCATGCAAGTCCTGAAGTCGTAATTAGTGCGATGTCGTAGCGGCACTCGTCTTAGAGTGTTGACTACGAGCCTGTGTTACCCATAAGAATAGTAGGCTAGGAGTGCTCAATCACAGTAGGATCTCTCATTGCTTATCTTGCTTACCGTCTTTGATATTGATTTACTGCTTTCTAGCTGTCCTCCTTTGATATTGCCTTCATGTGCCATATTGATATCTTCTTCTTAATTTGTCTCCAGGATATTGATGACTCATTCTCCTGGCGAGGGGCTCGGAGAGACGGAGAGGTCTGCCACTTCTGGCGGACAGGCTCCGGTTACTTCCCCGGCTGATGGGACTTCTGTTGGGGCTCTTGGGGGTACTCCTCCAGCTACCTCTATGACCATCCCTGGGGCCATTGCGGGTACTCTTCCCGTAGTGCCAGGGGCTACAGTGGGAGCTGCGGCGGGTATTCTTCCTCCTCAGCAGGGGACTCCTCCGGTAATGATGGGAGCTATTCCTCCATTGCCTCCTCTGCCCACAGACATGGGGCAGATGCTAGCGTTCTTCCACCAGGTGCTTGAGTCCCAGCGGGCTCAGCACGAGGCTCAGCACGAGGCTCAGTTGAGGCAGACAAAGGTTATACGCCAGGGCATGGAGGATGCGCACAGATTGGCTATGGCGGCAGTGGAGCGTCAGGCTCCACAGAGGGAGGTTCACCAGCAGCAGCCGAAGATCGGGGATATCCATGCTTTCAAGAAGCTTGGTCCGAGGGATTTCAAGGGGACTGAGGGCATTATCGATGCAGATGATTGGCTCGAGGATATCGAGCGCCAGATGGGGGCCTGCCGCCTGGCAGTCGACCTGAGGGTCGAGGCGGTTGGGTTGCAGTTGTTAGATATTGCCCGAACATGGTTCCGGAATGAGCCGGCTCTTGCAGGAGAGGGCCATACTTGGGCAGAGTTCAGGACCTTGTTCAGAGAGAAGTTCTTTTCCCCTACGGACAAGATTGGCCTGGTGCGGCAGTTCCAGAACCTGCAGCAGGGCAGCATGACCGTAGAGGAGTATGCGGCGGAGTTCGGCCGGCTGGGCCGATATGCCGAGTACATGGTGAGTGACCCGGTGATCCGAGCGGAGCGCTTCAGGGAGGGATTGGCATGGGATATCAAGTTCCAGATCCCTTCTTTCTACGCGACATATACGGAGGTTTACGCAGAGGCTCGGAAGGTAGAGAGGGACTTGGGCTTGAAGCCGAAGAGGGATCGAGATGTGTTTTCTGGGGCCAGTAGCAGTGCAGGGCCTGCTAAGCGCCCTCAGCTTCAGCACCAGTCGTTCCAGCATCACCAGCAGCAGGGGCAGGCCAGAGCGTCTGTCCAGAGGAGTCAGCAGCGTCCGGGGCAGGATGATCCACCGTGCAACTTCTGCAGGAAGCCCGGTCATCTATTCGAGTTCTGTAGGAGGAGACTGGGGCTATGTCTCTTTTGTGGTGCCGCTGGGCATCAGATGCGGGAGTGTCCCAAGAACCCCCGTGTTACTGGAGCTGCTCAGAGGGCACCAGTTCAGAGGGCACCAGCTAGTGTGCCGGTAGTTCAGCAGAGAGGTCCGCTTCCGACTCAGCAGCAGCAGTTCGTTCAGTACCGCCAGCAGAGGGGTGGTCAGGGTAGAGCCTTTACTCTTGCAGCCGAGGAGGTGGAGCCTATTGCGGATGTTGTCGCAGGTTCTATTCTGCTCGATTCTTTTCCAGCTTTGGCCTTATTTGATTCTGGTGCTACGCACAGTTTTGTGTCTGTTTCTTTTGCTCTTAGGCACAATATTATTGCTGAATATCTGGGTAGGACTTGCAAGATTATGACTGGGAATGGCATCATCCTAGTTAATAATGTTTGCAAGGGGCGGAGAGTTTCTTTGAGAGGCCGGGAGCTAAGTGCGTGTCTGCTCGTAATGCCACTTCCGAGTTACGATGTGGTACTCGGTATGGATTGGTTGAGCACGCACCACGCTAGCATCGACTGCAGAGGGGGCAGGATTCTGTTTAGGCCGCCGGGAGAGCCGGAGTATGAGTTCACCAGGGGTGCTGTAGAGCAGGAAGATGGATTCTGCGGAGCGTTGTTGGCGGGGCCGGTGTTGCCACATCCACTCATTGCTGAGTTCTTGGATGTTTTTCCCGAGGAGCTGCCCGGGATGCCGCCAGATCGTGATGTTGAGTTTTCTATAGATCTAGTGCCGGGCGCTGAGCCTATCTCCCAGCACGTCTATAGAATCAACAACAGTGAGTTAGCGGAGCTGAAGAAGCAGGTCGACGAGCTGGAGGACAAGGGCTTTATTCGATCTAGTTCTTCACCTTGGGGCGCGCCAGTTCTTTTCGTCCCCAAGAAGGATGGTACGGTACGTCTGTGTATTGATTACAGGGCGCTCAACAACCTTACCATCAATAACAAGTATCCTCTGCCGAGGATTGATGACTTGTTCGACCAGTTGAGCGGCGCGAAGGTGTTCTCGAAGATCGACTTGCGTACCGGGTACCATCAGCTGAAGGTGAAGCGGGATGACATTCCGAAGACTGCCTTTCGGACCCGCTATGGCCAGTATGAGTATACCGTCATGCCGTTTGGGTTGACCAACGCCCCGGCGGTATTCATGAACTTGATGAACAAGGTATTTCACCAGTACCTTGACAAGTTCGTGGTGGTCTTCATTGATGACATTCTCATCTATTTGAAGACACCAGAGGAGCACGAGGAGCACCTGAGGATTGTGTTGGACACCCTCAGGAGGGAGCAGCTGTACGGGAAGTTGTCCAAGTGCGAGTTCTTCTTGGATCGCGTGGAGTTCCTAGGCCATGTTGTCTCTGGCGAGGGGATTTCAGTGGATCCGAAGAAGATTTCTGCAGTAGAGTCCTGGTCGACGCCGAGCTCAGTAGCAGAGGTTCGGAGTTTTCTGGGTCTGGCAGGTTACTACCGAAGGTTCGTGCAGGACTTTTCCAGGATTGCCCAGCCGATGACCCGCCTTACCAGGAAGGACGAGGAGTTTGTTTGGTCCGATGAGTGCCAGGCCGCCTTCGAGGAGCTGAAGGCGAGGTTGACTACAGCTCCTATCTTGACGCTGCCATCTGGATCTGGTGGTTATACGATCTACAGTGATGCTTCAGGACGGGGTTTGGGTTGTGTGCTTCAGCAGCACGGGAAGGTAATTGCCTATGCATCTAGGCAGTTATGTCCTCATGAGAGGAATTACCCTACCCACGATCTGGAGCTGGAAGCGGTCATCTTTGCTTTGAAGCTGTGGAAACACTATCTGTACGGAGAGCGAGTTGAGATCTATACAGATCACAAGAGCTTGAAGTACGTGTTTACCCAGAAGGAGCTGAATATGAGGCAGAGGCGATGGTTAGAGCTGATGAAGGATTTTGATATATCCTTGCAGTACCATCCGGGGAAGGCCAACGTGGTCACGGATGCTTTGAGCAGGTATCCCGTGGCTATGTGTTTGACGATGGATCGTCACCTTCTGGCAGATCTGGAGAGCTTGGGCATAGAGGTGATAGTTCCTGGGTTCGAGGCGCAGATGTGGGGTCTGCAGGTGCAGTCGGAGCTGATGGACAGAGTCAGGGCAGCTCAGTTTGAGGATGAGGCTCTGAGGGTCATCAGGGAGCAGGTCCAGATAGGGCTGTTGGATGAGTTCTCTTTAGCAGGGGATGGGTCATTGAGGCATGGTACCAGATTGTGCGTGCCGAGCGGAGGACTTCGGGAGGAGGTTCTTCAGGAGGCGCACCGTTCTCAGTACTCTATGCATCCCGGAGCCAACAAGATGTATAGAGACTTGAGACAGCATGTTTGGTGGTATGGCATGAAACGTGAGGTGGCTCAGTTCGTGTCGAGATGTTTGGTGTGCCAGCAGGTGAAGGCCGGGAGGCAGAGACCCGGTGGATTGCTCCAGCCACTCCCCATTCCTGAGGGGAAGTGGGAGCATATCACTATGGACTTTGTATCTGGGCTTCCGCGCTCTCCAGGAGGGAAGGATGCGATTTGGGTCATTGTTGATCGATTGACCAAATCGGCCCACTTTTTGCCTTTCAAAGTGGGTTTGTCGACGGAGAGGTTGGCCGAGATGTACGTGCGGCAGATAGTCCGATTACACGGGGTGCCAGTGAGTATAGTCTCGGATCGGGACAGCCGATTCACTTCCCACTTCTGGCGGAGTTTGTAGCTTAGCTTGGGCACATCGCTCAAGTTCAGTACAGCATATCACCCCCAGACAGACGGGCAGTCGGAGAGGACGATTCAGACCCTCGAGGATATGCTGCGTACCTGTGTCTTGGACTTCGGGGGATCTTGGGAGGACCACCTTCACTTGGTAGAGTTTACTTACAACAACAGCTACCAAGCCAGTATAGAGATGTCACCTTTCGAGGCTCTATACGGACGGAGGTGCCGTACTCCCTTATCTTGGGATGATGTCGGTGAGAGGGTTTTGCTTGGCCCTGAGATGGTGGTAGATGCTGCAGAGAAGGTCAGGATTATCAGAGATAGACTTCGGGTGGCGCAGGATAGGCAGCGGCACTGGGCCGATAGCCACCGGAGACCATTGGAGTTTGAGGTATAATCTAGATTTTTCTAGTATTTGAGTCTGATTGTGATTGTTTTAGATCAAGCTCTAAGTCTTGTTTTGTTCTAGGTTGATGATCTTGTCTTTCTGCGGATTTCTCCGACGCGTGGCACGATTCGTTTTGGTGGCGGCGGGAAGCTTAGTCCACGATACATCGGACCATTCCGTATCCTGGACAGGGTCGGTGCAGTGGCTTACCAACTGGAGTTACCGCCTGCACTAGAGGGAGTGCACAGTGTGTTCCACGTGTCGCAGCTGAGACGGTACGTGGCAGATCCCAGTCACGTCTTAGACCACTCAGAGATCGTAGTGGGACCGACACTCAGCTACCCAGAGAAGCCGGTCGAGATCTTGGACCGAAGAGAGAAGGTGCTCCAGAACCAGGTCATTCCCTTGGTTCGCGTTGCATGGAGACATCACTCTCCAGGTGAGTCCATCTGGGAGAGGGAGGACGACATGCGGGAGCGATTCCCATATCTCTTCGAGCCTTGAGGTAAATTCTTTCTTTTTCTTCCTTGTTCTGTTCATGATTGATGTGTTAGCCCTCATTCAATTTCGAGGACGAAATTTTTTTTAGGTGGTAGATTTGTCACCCCCAGTTTTTCAAATTAGGGGTATTTTTGTCATTTTCAAGTTTAATATTATTTTAGGAATTTTATTTGATTTTATATGATTTTTGGGAATTTATTTGAGTCAGTTTGGATTTTATCCAATTCGGACCCAATTTGGAGACCCGGGTAGCCTGGACCTTAGTGGGACCCACAAACTAGCTGTGTTTGGCCCACATGCCATCATAATTAGGCTAGAAATCTTTAACCTATTTTCCATGACTTAATTAGTCATTTAAAGGCTTAATTAGTGGTTTAGAATCGAACCGAACCAACCCGATTTCAAATTGAACCCAAACTTAGGTTATTGGGTTGTGGGCTATTGGATCCCAACCCAATAGCCCACACATGGGTGGCCGGCCATGGCAAAAAACCCCCCTCTTTCCTTCATTACTTCACACCAAAGTCTTCTCCTTCCACAAAAAATTCCTTTCTTCTCCAAGCTCTCTCCAAGCATTTAGGTTCGTCTTTAAACCCTCATTAATTCCTCTCTTCAATTTTAGTCATTCACATTAAGTGTAGAGAATCTCATTCTCTACACTTTGCCCTATTTTATAGGTTTTTCTCTAGAATCCTAGTTTAAGTGGTTGATTAGAGGAATTATAGGTGATGGTATATATATATGTATATGTATATATATATAGATATATATATATATATGTGGTTGTATTAGATATATATATAGGAATATATATGTATGTATGTATGTATGTATTTGTGTGGGTGTGTAGAGAGTGGTAGAGGAGAGGATGAGAGTGGTGGTGTGTGTGTGAGGTTGTGTGTGAGAGAGTGTGTTTAATTATATATGTATAAGTGTGTGTGTATATATGTATATGCATATTTGTATATATATATGTATATGTGTGTGTGTATATATGTATACGTGTGTGGGTGTATAGGTGTAGAGATGTATGGAGTTATATATATAAATAGATAGATAGATATATAGATAGATAGATGTATATATAGATATATATATAAGTATATATAGATAGATATATATATATATAGGGAAGTATATATATATATGTATATATGTATAGAGGGAGGAGAGAAAGAGATGTAGAGCAGCAGCAGCAAGCAGCAGCTTGCAGCAGCAGCAAGCAGCAGCTGGCAGCAGCAGCAGCAGCAGCAGCCTGCAGTATGCAGGGCAGCAGCAGCAGCTGCAAGTGCAGGCAGCAGCAGCAGCTTGCAGTCCAAACCCCCCCCCCCTAGCACACTACAAAACCCCCCTAGTTGGTATATATGTAGATATATATATATAGATACATATAGGTTTATATAGAGAAGTTTAGATGAGAGAATTAGAAGAAGAGAGAATGAGAAAAAAGAGTTTAGGATTAGAAGATTAGAGAAGGAAACTAGAGGAATAAGGAAAAGTGAAGAAGAATAGGAAGGAGGAATAAGAAGAGGGATTAGGAAAGAAGAAGAAGATTGGAGAAGTAGAGAAGAGGAAGATTTAGAATCGAGAGTCAAAAGGGAGATTTAGAACGAGGGTAAAACGAGGGGTTTTAGTTAGAAATCGAGTTAGAGGGCGAATTTGAGCCCGGAGCGTCGGATCGCGACGAAACTTGGCATAGGCCTAGAATATGTGATTTAGATTTTGCGGGTAAGCTCCCGGGTGGAAATCGGGGTCGTAGGGCGCCGGTATCGCGCCGTGTCAGTGCGTATCTCGAAATATTCGAGATTTCTGCGAAGGGCCGTAAGGTGGACTAAACGTCCACTTTACTTAGGTATTTTGGTAGATAACGAACCTATAGGATAGTACCCTACTACCCTAGGGAGATTGGGTCAAAATAACGAGCGTAGGTGGGTTAACTAGCTAGTCGCCGAAGGGTGAAATTTGGCCTTTTTAAGGCTAAAATAGGAATTTGGCCTACGGCCGAGAAATTGAGTTTGAAGTCCAAGATGGACTTCGACATAGGTTATATAGGTTGGTATTGAGTAGGATTAGCTGTCTAAACCTAGTCTTGGACCCGGTTGACCACGGTTGACTTTTTGGACTAAAAGTCAACTATGGGTCAACACTTTACCCAATTTGGTCCCAAATTCAATCTAACTTGGACCGTTGACTAAAAGTCAACTATTAGTCACCAGTGACCTAGGGTTGACCTAGTGTTGACCTCGAGTTGACCAGAATTGACCCGTTGACCAAAAGTCAACGGTAGGCCAGTTTTCAACCTAGATTGATCCGGTTTAACTTCTAACGTTCTCCCATGACCAAGATTGACCCGACTAGACATGTCTTGACCTAGAATGACTAAATAGGGTTTATTTTGATTTAACTTTACTTCCTAAACTTAGTATTGATACGTCTTGTTCTCTATAGGTCCTCGAGACACTGCAGTTGCTCCAGTCGACGTATTTTATCATCTTACAGGCGAGTACATTCTCTGATACTTATTCCTAATTTATGATAACTGTTATGATTCATATAATTAGTGTTGATATGCTTATTCCCGACACATGGTTCTCACGGATTGGTATTCTTGGATCCCGACGAGAGATGTTTTCTCCTTCTTAGGTTGGGATATATTGTGCAAGCACCCTTGTAGCTCTTGCTCGATATATGGTCACTGATTCTAGAGAAGGCTAGCTACCTTCTCATTAGAATCCCGTGCAGTGACGTGTCCTGTTTGGATCCATTCTACCAGTTGGGGTAGGGGGAGTAGTAGCGTAGGCCTGTGATCAGATCCATCCCGCATTCCCGAACAGTGTGAGTCATATACCGCACATATGACTTGCCAGGCCGATTCTTGACAGGTACCCAAGCCGATCACAAGCTGAAACTATTACTCACACACATTGGATATAGCTTACCTTGATTTGTGTACATGCCATGATCCCGTTCTATTTTTCTTGATCTAGCTCCAGTATTACAGCTTACCATGCCATGATACATACATGTACACTCCATGATTCATTGTATATGCTCTATTTACAGTCTTATAGCTTTTAATCTATCTTGAGATCTGTTATGAGATATATGTACTCGTTCCATCCTGACTGGACTGTTGATAAAATATTACAGATTTCGACGAGGGAGATTGCAGTACCTACTACGGTCCGGACGACGTAGTGGGCCTAGACTTGGTCCCGCAGGGCGTAGCTCCGCCTGACGAGACCATACCACTTGTATAGTTTAGAGTAGGTCTTTGTACTGGACTTTGTCTCCAGTTACTTTTTGAGACTGTACTACTTTTTGAGACTGTATTATATTTGGACTGTACTTAGAGACTGGACTTTTATATTATTTGTTTCTGGACTTGACAGGTTATATTTTCTCGCCTTGTTGTCTTTATCATTCAGTCTTTACTTTTCGTCTTAGAGTTGTGATTGAGCACTATATATATTCATTGCTTGTCCTCCGTTCGGAGTTGACTATATTCTCGACAGGTTTTGTTATATATATAAACTGTTGTCAGACTAGAAAATACACAGCGTTCCACGCCGTTTTTCCGGTGAGGGCTGGGCGTTGTCGCGTCACGTGCCCTTGTAGCGGGTGCGGGTCGTGACACCAACGATATTCAACCGGACCGGAACAACACAGCAGAAGGCTCTCCTACCCATTCAGCAACAACAGTTTGGGCAACACCAATAGAAGACTGGGCGAGCTTTTGCCCTAACAGTAGACGAGCAAGAGCCAGAGCAGGAACACACCGC
Organism: Iris pallida; assembly: GCA_029216955.1. Taxonomy (NCBI): domain Eukaryota; kingdom Viridiplantae; phylum Streptophyta; class Magnoliopsida; order Asparagales; family Iridaceae; genus Iris; species Iris pallida. The sequence goes on from JANAVB010027195.1 coordinate 15,769,352, forward strand.
TGATGTCATCACAGGTTCCGTTTATGTGCATTCACATCCCGTTTTAGCATTATTTGATTCGGGTGCATCACACAGTTTTATATCATCAAAGTTCATTTCTGTACACCATCTAGTTACGGGGTTTAGCAAGATGATATGTAGAGTTATGATCGATGGTGGACCCATACCCATCACCGAGATCTGTAAATGCCCTATAACTATCTCAGGCCACAAATTCTTAGCACCCTTACTTGTGATGCCCTTACCCAACTATGATGTAGTCCTAGGGATGGACTGGCTAAGTAAGCAGCATGCGCTGATAGATTGTCACAGAGGATGTGTAGTCTTCAGCCCACCCGGAGAACCGGAGTTTGAAATCTCTCGAACTCCGGAAGATATGGAGAGTGTTATCTACTTCTCTATCATCGAAGAACCCGGGCCTCCTCATCCTATCATGGCAGAATTCATGGACGTCTTTCCTAATAGTCTTCCGGGATTGTCCCCAGATCGAGGTATGGAATTCACCATTGATTTAGTTTCCGGCTCTTTCCTTATTTCTCGAGGATGCTATAGAGTCAACCCAAAGGAGGCCAAGGAGATGAAGGACCAGATTGACGAACTGAAGGCCCAGAGATTTATCCGAGATGGAGCTTCACCCTGGGGAGCACCAGTTTTGTTCGTGCCCAAGAAGGATGGAACCGTGCGGATGTGCATCGACTACCGGGCGCTGAACAACATCACCATCAAGAACAAGTACCCTCTATCCCGGATCAATGACCTGTTTGATCAATTAAGTGGAGCTAAGGTATTCTCGAAGATAGATCTTTGATCTGGTTACCATCAAATCAAGGTCAGGAATGAGGATATTCCAAAGACGGCGTTCAACACCAAATATGGACAATATGAATTTTTGGTTATGTCGTTTGGATTACTTAATGCCCCTGCAGTATTCATGAACCTCATGAACAAGGTCTTCCATGAATACCTGGATCAATTTGTTGTTGTATTCATCGATGACATCCTGATCTACTCGAAGACCAAAGAAAAGCATGAAGAGCACCTGAGAAAAGTTCTATAAACTTTAAGGAGGGAGAAGCTCTATGGTAAGCTATCTAAATACGAATTCTTCTTAGACAAGGTGGATTTTCTAGGCCATGTTGTCACAGGAGAAGAAATTTCGGTTGATCCAAAGAAGATAGCTGCTATTGAGAAGTGGACTACACCAAGTTCAGTTGCAGAGATCAGAAGTTTCTTGGGCTTAGCTGGCTACAACCAAAAATTTGTGAAGGACTTCACCAGGATTGCTAAGCCGATGACGAAACTCACAAGAAAGAATGAAGAATTTGTGTGGACTGAAGCTTACCAGTCAGCATTTGAGAAACTAAAGAAAAGACTTGCAACGGCACCGATACTTGCGCTACCCGCAGGTACTGGCGGTTTCTCAATTTACAAGTGATGCTTCTGGTAAAGGATTGGGCTGTGTTCTTCAACAACATGGGAAAGTAATTGCTTACGCATCTAGGCAATTACGGACTCATGAGAAGAACTATCCCACGCATGATTTGGAGCTTGCAGCAGTTATATTTGCTTTGAAGTTGTAGAAGCACTACCTCTATGGAGAGAGAGTGGAAATATTTATAGACCACAAAAGTCTTAAATATATTTTCACTCAGAAGGAGCTGAACATGCGACAGAGACGATGGCTGGAGCTGATGAAAGATTTCGACATCGACCTGCAGTATCATCCTGTCATGCCCCAGAACCAGAATACTGGAGAGCGGGGGCGGACACAGCCAGCTACGTATATTAAAGTGCAACCCACCTCGCTATACGGTCACGGCTGTCTAGATACATGAGGGTTTAACTACAAGCCGTCAGTCTCTTATGGTCATGAACAAGCCTATTGTTTCAATCTCAAGCAAATAATAGCAGTTTACAAGATGTCAGAGCAGACGTCCCATATGTTACATATTTGGATGATCATGAAGCTAGTCATACAAAAGGTGAAGACTAGCAAGAGTTTTAGTCATACATAATCAACCCTAGGATTCGTTAATCATGCTACAGCCCGTAGGTAGACAGTAAGTAAACTGCAATCGAGCTAACACGTGCTCATCGGCGAAACGCCTCAAAAGATTATTTTTATAATAGAGTGGGAGAGCAAAAATAAAACCCACTCGTTGCCAGGATTACGCCTGGTGGTCACCATCTGGCTTGAAGGTAGGGAGATCCTCTGGAGCCGCTCCGATATCTGGCCACGCAAAACCAGCTGGGTCAGATCCCAGAAAGAGCAAGTGCCACAAAGGAGGCTTCACTTAAGAACTAAAACCAGCAATTAGCACAAGAACATAATTATATAATAAAGGACTAAAAATATGGAAAATCATGATGATATACGATAAGATAACCATGAGACTATTCAGATAACCAAGTTACAACCCGTAAACCAAACAAGGACCGGGGTTGTAATCTTTCATCTGAACGGAACTTGGTTTCCCACCATTTATCGATAAGGTAACACAAGCAATCGGATCATGTAACAATCTTGTACAAGATCAGGACAAGAGTAGACTGGTTAGACTCTATCTAACATTCACGGCCAAGCAATAAGTACGGCTTGATACTTTAACTAACTAGGGTTATCACAGGCCTAGTTACTAGCAAGATGCAATGAGATTATTCCAACAGCCACAAGCCCTGCAGACCATCCAGGTTACCCGGACGCAATTAGGTGTTGAGTTCATATGGGTACATCGTCCAGGAAACGCATGTACCCTTAAGTAGTTTGAAGGGTGCAACACATAACAGTGTGCTGGAAATGTGCCATACTCGACGGCAGGCTATAAATCCCATGATGGGGCACCCAGATAACGTGATTGCCTGTAGCTGGAAAATCTCTTCATGACTACTGGATTATTCTAGTTATTAGCCTTAGCCAGTTTCAGTAGGTACCCCTGACCGTGGTACTCAGGGGTTCCTGCCCTAGACATGATGCAAGACAATACTGGTTCATTTGTACAAACACAATCGCCCACGGTGTCCAGGCCATTCATTCTTGTCATGTCATGCTAGCCGTCGCAACAACATATCGAGGTATATCATGTTAGGTTTACTTATCAAGAGTGCACCACGACGGGCCACTATCATGTCATGTTACTTGTCAAGAGTGCACCACGACGGGCCAATATCGTGTTCTATCCCTACTCTATCATGTCGTGTTCATGTAAAAGTCATGCCAATATTGAAATCATGCCACGTCCAACACATAACCCTGCCATGAGGGTTGCCGCAAAAGGCTGGCCGTATGGGAGTTGCCACAAAAGGCTGGCTGCATGGGGTTGCCGCATAAGGCTGGCTGCATGGGGTTGCCGCATAAGGCTGGCCGCATGGGGTTGCCGCATAAGGCTGGCCGCATGGGGCTGCCGCATAAGGCTGGCCGTATGAGGTTGCCGTAAAAGGCTAGCCGCATGGGGTTGCCGCATAAGGCTGGTCGCATGAGGCTATTCTTCTTCTCCAAGGATCCAAGAAGAACCCTGGAAGCCATGGCTTCTAAGCTCTATTAATCATTCATTTAAAGTCAAAATCCGGACTTCCAGAGGTCAAAATGGGGTAGAACAAAATTCTCTAAAACATAGAACAATCAAAACTTGAAAATAATAAGGTTTGATAGATCAAACCCCAAGAAATCCGAAAATACAACAACTTAGATCTACATAAAATGAACCATGGAAATTAAAAATGCTAAGTAATAAAGTGTCTTAGAATCTCGTGAGAAAGACAATAGAACAACAAAAATTGAGTTCCTCCATGAAGCAAGTTGCACTTGCCTAATCTCTTGGTAGGTGGAAAGAGTTAATCGAGGAAGAAGAAGAAGTAAATGGAGAAGTGAATGAGGAGAGAGAAAGGGATTGGTGGCTTCTAAAGAGGGGGATTAGCATGTTGGGTTAAGTCCTAACAACCGAGCCCAACCAAATACACCAAGCCAAGCCAAGCCGAACCAGGATGAACCTAAAATAAACCAAGGCAAGATTAAACCAGGGTCAAGCTAAGCAAGACAAGTCTAACTACGGGTCGGGATTCCGTACACGTATACTGGAAATACATATAACGAAAAACGGAGGTGACACATCCGGGTAAGGCTAATGTTGTTGCAGATGCACTTAGTCGATACCCGATGGCAATGTTTTTGACCAAGGAGCGGCATTTGCTGGAAGACATAGAAAAGCTTAGACTAGATATTGTACTACCCGAAGAGGAAATGAAGAAACTGGGAAGAGAAGCCATTGTACCAGGAGCTGATTCATCAATGATGCAGTTGCAAGTGCGTTCAAGTCTAATGGACAGAGTCAAGGAGACACAATTTCAAGATGAGACACTTTGCAAACTCAGAGATCAAGTGCTGGTAGGAATACTTGAAGGATTCTCAATCGCCAGCGACGGAGCATTGAGACATGGTACGAGGCTTTGTGTACCAACTGACGAACTGAGGAACGAGCTGATGCAAGAAGCGTACCAGTCGCAGTATTCCATACATCCAGGAGCTAACAAAATATTTCGGGACAAGCGTACCGTAGTGTGGTGGTACGAAATGAAGAATGACGTATCCAGGTATGTGGCTAGATGCTTAATTTGTCAACAAATGAAAGCTAGCAGACAGAGACCCGCTGGACTATTGCAGCCGCTAGACATCCCGGAGTGGAAATAGGAACACATAACGATAGACTTTGTGTCAGGACTGCCTCGATCCCAAGGAGGAAAGGATGTCATTTGGGTTATCGTGGACCGACTGACGAAGTCAGCTCACTTTATCCCCTTCAAGGTTGGTCTATCCACCGAGAAGTTAGCAGCACTATACATGAAGCACATCTTCCGGATTCATGGAGTTCCGGTAAGTATCGGATCTGACAGAGATACCAGATTTACCTCTCACTTCTGGAAGAGCTTGTACGACAGTTTGGAAACGCAACTGCAGTTCAGCACCGCCTACCATCCCCAGACTGACGGACAATCGGAGAGAACAATCCAGACGCTAGAAGACATGCTGAGATCTTGTGTCTTAGAATTTAGAGGGTCTTGGGAAGACCACTTGCACTTGGTAGAGTTCTTCAACAACAACAGCTACCAAGCTAGTATCGGTATGACTCCGTTCGAGGCACTCTATGGACGTCGTTGCCGCACTCCACTTGCTTGGGACGACGTAGGAGAAAGAGTATTGCTTGGACCTGTGATGGTGACCGATGCAGCAGAGATGGTAAAGGTGATTAGCGACAAGCTCAGGATTGCTCAGGACAGACAGAAGCATTGGGCTGATAGCAGTCGTCGACCACTGGAGTTCGAAGCAGGAGATAATGTCTTCGTCAAGATTTTCCCTACCAGAGGAACTATCACATTCGGCAGACCAGGAAAGCTTAGTCCCAGATACATCGGTCCATTCGAAGTTTTTAGCCGAGTCGGAGAAGTAGCGTATCAATTAGCTCTACTAGCTAATCTTGAGGGTGTGCACAACGTCTTCCACGTTTCACTGCTCAGGCAATACATTCCGGACCCGAGCCACATCTTGGACCATTCGGAGCTAGAAGTTGGACCCAGCCTCACAGTACCAGAGAAGCCAGTGGCGATTTTAAACAGAGGTGAGAAGAAAACCAGGAACTCTGTGATACCCATAGTTAGAGTTATATGGCGGCACATTTCTCCAGACGAGTCTACCTGGAAGCGAGAAGACGAGATGCGGGAGCAGTATCCGTATCTGTTCGAAGCCTGAGGTAACTTCTAACCCTGCCTTTAATTTCGAGGACGAAATTTCCTAAGGAGGGAAGGTTGTAAAATCCGTAAATTTTGGTTTCATTATTTAAATTGTTGGATATTTTGTTTACTAATTTATTATTATTATTATTATTATTATTATTATTATTATTATTATTATTATTATTATTATTATTATTAAATTGTTAATTTAGGAAAATCATATTTTTTTTAAATTATTATTCGTGGAATTTTTATTGTTTGGCCTAACCCGTCCCGAACCCGTCTCGAATCCATTTCCGAAAATAAACCCAATTTCAGTTTTTTTGAAACAAATCTTTAAACCTCTTAGTGTATATATATATTTATATATAAATTCTATTTTCATTAAAGAAAAGAAATTATTCCTTTTCTTTCCTTTCTTCACAGAGCCATTATTCCCCTCCCGTTCCTTTTTCGAAACCGTCGTCACCAACACCCTTCCTCTTCCGTAACCACCCAGAGACCTTTCTTTTCCCGTAACCCCCAAGCTCCTTCCTTATATAAACACCCTTTCCCTCTCCCTCTCCATCATTCCTCTCATCTAACCCGATCGCGCCCCTCCCGGCAGACCCCGACCGCGCCCCCTCGGCGACCTCCGGCGCCGTCAACCCCTCTGGCATGCCTTCCGCCGCCGTTCCCGACCCTGCACGGCCGAACCCGAGCCCCTCCGCCGCTGTCCCCCGCAGCCGTGGCGCCCGCCTCCCAGCACCGGCCGACCGCCCTTTCGCGCGCGCCTGTCCTCGCGAATCCGCTGTCCTCGTGGATCCGCTGTCCCCGCAACTGTCCCATGCCCCGACCCGCTGTCCACAGTACCTTGCGGGTCCCGATCCGCTGTTTCCATGGCTACGTCCCGCTGTCCGCGTGTTCTAGATTTTTTCAAGTTCACGGGATTCGTCTTTTCCCTTAATTTGCATCTGAGAGCTCTAGCCGTGAACCCGAGGTATATTGTCGTATCCTCGTGTCCCTTTGGGTTGTGTGTCAATGATGATTCGGTCTCGATCCTGCTATAGTATTCGATTGTTGCATAATTGGTTTTCGATTTCTAAATCGGAATTGTTTCGGCTTTAGATATCGTTGCATAGGGGATATGCACCGTAACGGCTCGGATTCGTTATTTGAGCTATGGCTTGGTTTCTTTTCTGATTCGATTATTCTGTGTTTAGCTTTTTGGTGGGGTTTGGTGTCCCTGGTTTGGGATCGACTGTTTGGTTGTGTTTTGGTATCACCCCATGATTGGGTTGTTCCAGTTACAGAGGAGATGCTGCCCAATTTTTTAAGAAAATATTTTTAAAAGATATTTTATAAAAGTTTAGTAATTTCCGGTCTTTGCAAAATAATTTACAAAATTGTTTTCATGGTTTTAAATATGGACTTTGTGGATTTGGTATCCCCGGTTAGGCAACGACCGTGTCGGTCGAATGAGCCTCGGCGAAACGCAAACGCTACAGGACTTTTCCTGTACGTTGAGGCGTTAGCCAGCAACATGAGATTTGTATGACCAAGTCTGAGACTTACCCTATTCATATTTTTATAATTTAATTATTAGAACTTGTTACTGAGTATTTTTCGTATTTTGAGTGCAGGGCATTCGTGCCTCCTGAATGGACCGCTTCCCGGCGTTCAGAGCTCACCAGCAGCTTTTTTTATTTAATTAATTTATGTAATAAGTGGTAAGGGCATAAGCCCAGTTTTTATTTATTTTTGTGACCTTGTATTGTGTAGCATAACTTTTTGGTTATTTTCTGGTTTGTTGATTTTGTCATTAGACGCATAAAATATTAAAAAGAATATTATTTTGTTATAAAAGATTAATAAGTTTTCTCACATCAAGAAAAATGGTAAAAAAAAATTACAAGTTTGTAAGATAACAAAAATTCACATTTTTCTCATTTAAAGAAAAACCTAATTTTATATATATATATATATATATATATATATATATATATATATATATATATATATATATATATATATATATATATATATACATATAAAATATATATATATATATATATATATATATATATATATATATATATATATATATATTTTATATGTATATATATATATATATATATATATATATATATATATATATATATATATATTACTAAAATACAAAGCTTTACTAATTAACCTGGAAATTCTATTTTTCCCAATAAATGTTAAATTGACTTTTTTACTTCGCTAATTGATATTGATTATAGCTGCGACGATAGATAAGGTTGCTAGCTTAACCAAACTTAAAAATTGATTCGGATCTTCTTTTAGAGATTACAACTAGCACACCTATATATGCTTCATTTATGATTCTAAGTCAGGATTCTCAACTGTAGGATTTCGAGGGCGAGTTTGACTTCCCCAGTACCAACTTCCAATCCAGTCAATAGACAAAGGCAAGTACGGTTATGTTTATTTGGCAATTTAATTAGTAATTGTTATATTGCATGCTTAAACCACATTGCTACACGGAACTCTCTCCTAGAGTATTGATTGTTATTGATTGTGGGATATTGGGGGAGTAGTATAGTGTTTTATGACCAATACCTTCATATTGTATTAATTGTACGAGCTTAACCATCTTACACACGGGGATAAGCCGTATCGTATCGCTAGGATACTATTGTACAACCCAAGCCGGCCATGTAGCTAGTTGTTTTTCATTTCGAGTTTCTCTATGTTGGAGTTTGCAGACTTTTTATTTCAGTATTTCAGTTTTATTTGTACTTTCAAGTGTTGAACAAAGTTTTCAAATGTTCGTAATATTAAAGTTGTGACAAATATAATTGTTGTTGAGATTACCTGCATATAGAAACAGCTTGCTGTCGCCGTCTCACAACAGAGCAGGCTGGGCATGATCCGATTCGACCCAACAATTTGGGATCGGGTCGTGACAGTTTATCTCTTGGGAGTTGGAATCCCAAGGAAAAGTCCCAAAATCACTTCTTCTTAGGTCAAAGCCCAAAATCTATGCTTCCCCTACCACCAAGCTAGATCTACCTAGATCAAAACCATAAATGAGAGGTAAACAAGAGTTAGCACCAAGATTAGAGAGAGATCTAGAGTATGGAGAAGATTTGGAAGAGATTTGCTTACTTTGGAGCTTCAAATGCAAAAGGGAACTATTGAATGCTGTTGCGACAGCTAGCATGACATGACAAGAATGAATGGTCTGGACACCGTGGACGATTGTGTTTGTACCAATGAACAAGTACTGTCTCGCATCATGTCTAGGACAGGGACTCCTGAGTACCACAGTCAGGGGTGCCTACTTAAATTGACTAAGGCTAATAACTAGAATAATCCAGTAGTCATGAAGAGATTTCCAGCTACAGGCAATCCCGTTATCTGGGCGCCCCATCATGGGATCTGTAGCCTGCCGTCGAGTAGGGCACATTTCCAGCATACTGTCATGTGTTGCACCCTTCAAGCTACTTAAGGGTACATGCATTTCCTGGACGATGTACCTGTAGCTCCCCTTCCCGGAAAATTTTGAAATATTTTTTTTTATTTTATTTATTTGATTTAAATGGGGATTTGTACAATTTTTATAAATGATTATTTAGTTAATTATTACGGTAGATGACTCTAGCCATAGTTGAGTTTTGAAGTACTAGACGACTAGGATCTGTGGCACGGGAGATGTAGCAGTGTGCCTTGACTAGTGTACTAGCCATGCCCGGGGAAACCTAGCCATAGGGATGTCGTAACCAGGAAAACCAGGCCAAGTTATAGCATGACCATTATGAATAAGTTCAATTAATTATTATTATATTTATTGACTTGTAGGAGAACCGGTTGTGTCGATTTAGCCCGAGCTGAGCCCGAACCAAATCCAAGCCCATGTAGGCATGTAGTGGGACCAAATACGGCCTTGTGGACATGTTTGGTAAATACAAATATTTGTATCTATTTTTAGGAATTGGCAATTATTTTCCAAATATTGTTATAGGTAGATTATAGGTAATATTATTATTAAATAGTGTTCTCCAAGATTTGTATGACCTTCTGAAGCCAGATAAGTAGTGTGCATGTTATATCCATCAAAAGTGGCTATCAGTCTATTATTAAATGTTATTAGGATTATTATTTATTATTATCGGTTATTGTATTATTTCATTGTTAAATAATTTATCTCTCTCTTTATAGATATATTTACATATATATAGATATATAAATACATACTCCTAGGAATGGGCCATGCCATAAGAGTAGATAATATTGAGAGTGGTATTTCTATTTAAAATATTTATTTAGATTTTTAGATATTTTATTATGTAAGTAAATATAAATTATGTGTATGTATATAGGAATATATATTATATATGTGACTATATATATATAAATATATAATAGTGTATATGTGTGTATATACATATATAAATATATGTATATAGATGTATATGGTATATGTGAATATATAGAGATATATAAAATGTGTGTATGTATAGATAAAAATACATGTATATGTATGTATGTATAGATAAAAATACATGTATATGTGTGTGAATATATATATAAAAAAAAAATATATATATATATATATATATATATATATATATATATATATATATATATATATATATATATATATATATATATATATATATATATATATATATATATATATATATATTTTGAGATATATAAAATGTGTGTGAATATATATATAGATATGTATATATATAGGTATTTATATATATGTATACGTATATATATAAGTATACGTGTGTATTTGTAGATATATATTTGTATATATCTAGATATATATAAAATGTATACTATGTAGGTGTATGATATATATATATATATATATATATATATATATATATATATATATATATATATATATATATATATATATACAGGCATGTATGTATACGTATATATGCGTAAGCGTATATATATACGTATATATGTATATATAATTTAAACTTCAGAATAATAAATAGAAATAGAAAAAAAAGGGAAAAAGGAATAAGCAGTAATAACCTCGGCCCAACCCATTTTTCCTACAGCAGCAAAAGCCGCTTAGATCTTCCAGCCCAGCCACAGTAGCAACTCTGAAACCGAGCTCTTAATCCCCCCCACGCGAAGACCCGACCGTATATATGTATAATACGAGGGAAATCGAGAGGTGATAGACACGCAAACCCTAACCTAACTCGTACCCACGACCGACGGCGACCCCCCAGCCTCGTGCGCGCCGCCTCAGGTGGCCGTCGGCCAACCACGCGCGGTGGCGAGGTCGACAAACAGAGACAGCAACAGCAGCAGTCCGCAGCCACGGGGCAGTCTTCGCGACACGTTTTCTCGATCACCGTGTGATCGTTTTGCACGCCGTTTTCGCAGGTACGTTCACAACCCATAAGACTATAAATCCCTTCACATAGACTCTTTTTATTCGCACCGTATACGACGAGAATCGATCGCAAAGATCGAGAAAAATCTCAAAATTCTGAATATAGAGACTGTCCCAAAGTCCCCAGTTTGAGTCCCGATTTCTTGTAAAACAGTGATCGATATCGAAATCCTTTTGAATAGGTTTATAGACAACATGTAGGGCTTCGAATCCCTTCTTACGGAATTTGAATTCATCGACTACTCGCCGAGAAATCGAATCCCAAAGTTTCCCAAAAACCTGTTTTAAAAACTAGAAATTTGTTCGATACGACGTGCGTCCCGCCATTCCGGGCGACGTGGTCGCGAACCGTAAGCATCGAAAGTTGCGTAACGGCTTCGTGGTCGTATGGGCTTTGAAGGAATTCAAATTGGTCGCGTGTGCATGACGAATTTGATGCGTATCCGTCAAAATTCACCGTATCTGGCACACTTTTCGGTGCAAAGCGGGTCCAACGGCGGACACCATTTTTGCCTAAAATTACCGTTTTGCTCTTGTGTCCAAAATTGGACTTAAGGACAGGCAATCCTAGCTAATTTGACTATTCTGAGAACGTTGGTAATGTTTATTTCAGCTTTCGGAGACAGTTGTGATGACTTGGACTTTCTGACTTATTGATTGGAGTTATATTGTTGGTTCTTCGTGTAACCCCCAGACAAGTATACCTTGCGTTCTACACAGCTTTATTTACATGCACTATCTTTATTTATTATCCAGTTTTCTCATATTATTGATATGTATCTTTCATATCCTGTTCATATATTGGTACCATTGATTTGTAGACTGTGTTCACAGTTAGCCTTGTGTCTTATTGGTCGTGCCTTCGTGTCTTGAACCTTGAAGCTAACCTGCGAGTCCACAATAGGGACGAGGGTTAGTAGTTATTGCTCCACACCTGCGAGTCCACACTAGGGACGAGGGTGATGCTAGCCTGCGAGTCCACTCTAGGGACGAGGGTTAGTAGTAGATACTAGCCTGCGAGTCCACATTAGGGACGAGGGTTAGTAGTATAGGATTTACGCCTACGAGTCCATACTAGGGACGAGGGTGATGCTAGCATGCGAGTCCATACTAGGGACGAGGGTTAGTAGTAGATGCTAGCCTGCGAGTCCACACTAGGGACGAGGGTTAGCAGTATAGGGTTTACGCCTGCGAGTCCACACTAGGGACGAGGGTGATGCTAATCTGCGAGTCCACACTAGGGACGAGGATTAGTAGTTGTTCAAACCTGCGAGTCCACACTAGGGACGAGGGTTTGAGTATTTGTTTCGGTTATCCGTTGACATCTTGACATGAGTTCTCTAGTCCTTGTTCAGCAGTTTATTTTCGTGTAGACAGTGTATAGATTCGTGCTTATTCATTACTCAGTTTGACTTGTTTATCCTGTATTTTTCTCCATGTATAATAAACTGTTAGAAAGGCTCGTTTTTATATATCTTGCTAGTCCTCTGAGGACCTGATGATCTCTTCAGGTTTAGCGACTACATGGAGTTAGTTAGCAGAGCAGGATGATAGAGGATTGCGATGTATGATACAGGTATTTGTTTGTGTTATTTCTTTGTTATCTTTTCGTGCTTTATATTCCATACCATGATATACTCTACTTATTTATAGGCTCATATCATTTTTAGAGTCTAATCGAACAATATGCTAATGGGCTGTAGACCATGACCCATACTTGTTCATTCTTATTTATATGATTCATGTGGATTGAGATATAGTTTAGATTAGATATGATACCCATGACCTTGACAGCTTATACGTACTCGAGTCGGGCTGGAGTCCGCTCGATACGTAGCTGGCTTGCTCACGAACTCGCATCCAAAAAGTGGGTGCAGGTCGTGACAGTACCCACATGAATTCAACCCCTGATTTGCATCCGGATAGCCTGGATGGTCTGCAGGGCTTGTGGCTGTGGAACAATCTCATTGCATCTTGCTAGTAACTAGGCCTGTGATAACCCTAGTTAGTTAAAGTATCAAGTCGTATCATTGCTTGGCCGTGATTGATTGGATGGAGTCTAACCCAGTCTAGTCTTGTCCTGATTCTGTACAAGATTTACCTGACCTGAATGCTTGTGCTTTACTTTATCGATAAATGGTGGGAAACCAAGTTCCGTTCAAACGAAGGGTTACAACCCCGGTCCTTGTTTGGTTTAAGGGTTGTAACTTGGTTATCTGATTAGTCCTATGGTTATCTTATCGTATATGATCATGATTTTCCATATTTCTAGTCTTTATTATATAATTATGTTTTGTGCTAATTGCTGGTTTTAGTTCTTAAGTGAAGCCTCCTTTGTGGCACTTGCTCTTTCTGGGATCTGACCCAGCTGATTTTGTATGGCCAGATACCGGAGCAGCTCTAGAGGATCTCCCTATTTTTCAGCCAGATAGTGACCACCAGGCGTAACCCTGGCAACGAAATAGGTTTTATTTTGGCTCTCCCACTCTATTGTAAAATTATTCTTTTGAGGCGTTTAGCCGTCGAGCAAGTGTTAGCTCGTTTGCATCATTACTTACTGTCTGTCTATGGGCTGTAACATGATTGACAAATCCTAGGGTTGATCATGTATGACTGAAACTCTTGCTAGTCTTCACATTTTGTATGACTAGCTTCATGATCATCCAAATATGTAATGTATGGAACGCCTTACTATTGTATATTTGGTGCTCTAACATCTTGTAACATTTATTTACTTGCTTGAGATTGAGACAATAGGCTTGTTCATGACCATAAAAGACTGATGGCTTGTAGTAAACTCTCATGTATCTAGACAGCTGTGACCGTATATCAAGGTAGATTCTACCTCCATATATACGTAGCTGGCTATATCTGTCCCCCGTTCTCCAGTATTCTGGTTCTGGGGCATGACAGAATTAGTCAAAATAAATATCTGGGTTTGGTCATGACAAGTTGGACGGGTCCAATTGGGTCCAAAACTGACCCGGGTCACTGACACAAGTCAAAATGAGACAAAACTCAAACCCGATCAAATAAAACCCCAGAACACAATATTAATAAATAAATATTCACAAAAATATTAGAATATTAAAAATGATAAATTTGTTCTCAATTTTGAAATTGGAAGTGACAACGTGACCGCGCAATATCCAGAGAACTGTCCACTAACAGTGGTTCTAGGTCCGTGACCCCGCAGTATACCAAAGGATTGTCCACTACACCTAATATTCTTCCAGTCAATGGTCCTCCCTTGAACCCAAAAACTAGATGCCCAGTAGATTTCTCTTTGAACTAATAGCATAAAACTTTATGGTATGATTGCAGAGACACAATATCAGAACATCTTCAAGCCCATTTTTCTTGCTAAGTCCTCGACCAGCTGACGCTTGAGACCTTTGGTGATCGGATCCTCCAGATTCTCCTAGCTTCGAACATCCACCACGACAATGACTCTTTTTTTAATAAGATCATTGACCGACCTGTGCCTTAATCGTACAGTCCTCTTCTTGCCATTGAAGAGGTCATTTGATGCCACCGCTGCAGTCACCTGGTTGTCGTAATAAATTGGCACTGTCGAAATCTGTATACCAACCATAGAAAGATCATGCATGAGCTCCTGAAGCCATTCTGCTTCATCTGCTGCAGCTGCTAGTGCATAAAACTCATTTTTTATATACGAGTGTGAGGGCATAGACTGCTTCTTCGACTTCCATGATATAGCAGCTCCACCCATTTAGAATATGTATCCTCATGTGGACCTTACACTCTCTACTTCTAAACACCAGCTTGCATCACTGAAGCCTTCTACTACTGTTGGATCTCTGAGTAGTGCATACTTCTGAGTCCTTTTGAGGTATCTCAGAACCCTCTTCATAGCTTTCCAGTGCTCCACACCTGGATTGCTCGTAAATCGACTCAGCATTCTCACGACAAAAGCTATGTCAGGCCATGTGGAAGCAGTCGTATACATCAAACTCCTGATGATGCGTGAATACTCCAACTGTCTGACACTTTTCTTTGGATTTGGCTCCAGCTTCTTGTCACACATATATGGTGTATCTATCCCTGGAAGATCCTGATACCCATAGTGTGTGAGCATCTTCTCAATATAATGAGAATATGATAATGCCACTTCAATTTCCGTCTAGATGATCTTTATCCCTAGGATAACATCAACTTTTCCTAAGTCCTTCATGCTGAACTTAGACGAGAGAAACTTCTTTGTCTCAGTGACACTTGCTAGATCGGTACCCAAGATCAGCATTTCATCCGCGTACAGACAAACGATAACTCCTCTCCCGTCAGCGAACTTTGTGTATACATATTTGTCCGTCTCGCTGAGCCTGTAGCCGTTTGATCTTATGACTTTATCAAACATTTCATGCCACATCTTGGGAGCTTGCTTCAGACATACAAAGATTTTACCAACTTGCAGACTTTATCTTCGAGGCCCTTGACGATGAATCCTTCCGGTTGTTGCATGTAAATCACTTCAGTCAACTCACCATTTAGGAAAGCAGTTTTAACATCCATTTGATGAATAACTAGCTTGTGAATTGCACTTAGAGCAATCAACATCCTGATCATAGCCGTCATCCGTGCTACTGGAGCATAAGTGTCAAATTAATCAATCCTCTGCTTCTGAAAAAAATTCCTTGGCTACCAACCTAGCCTTGAACTTATCAACAGTTCCATCGGATTTCTTCTTCTTCTTGAAGATCCATTTACATCCGATTGGTTTTGCTCCTTCAGGCAGATCGACCAACACCCACGTGTTATTGGAGGTTATCGAGTCATACTCATCATTAATAGCCTCCTTTCAAAGGACAGCGACTCTGGTCTTCATAGCCTCATCATAGGTAAGCGGATCTGCTTCCACATAATATGTGACAAAATCCTCTCCGAAGTCCTTCTGTCTTCTCATTCGCTTAGACACAGGTTCTATTAGTTTTGGTTCAATAGTTGTTCTTACAACAACAACTTCTTGGACTATATCGCTATAAGTAGCTTCAGCATCCTGTGCACTCACACTATTTCCCAGAATATCCACGAAAATAATTTTTATTTGCCTTGCAAATTTATCTTCAAAGAATTCTACATCGTGAGACTCAATGATTGATTAGATTCAATATCAAGGAACCTTCGAGCATCACTCTTATTGGCATAACCCAGGAAGATTATCTTCGTAGTCCTTGTACCTAGCTTCTGAATCATCAAATTCGGAAGCTTCACATACGCCATATACCCCCACACTCGAATAACATTCAAGTTGGGTCTGACCTTGAACCAGAGTTCATGAGGAGTGACATCGGAAGTTGCATACGGTACTCTATACAGAATGAGAGTAGCAGTAAGCACTGTTTCACCCCAAAAGCAATTTAGAAGACCCGCAGTCAACAATATTGAGTTCATCATCTCTGTTAACGTTATGTTCTTCCTTTCTGCAACACCATTTGATTGTGGGGAGTACGGAGCAGTCGTCTCATTAACAATTCCATGTTCTCTGCAGAACGATACGAATTCATGAGACCTGTACTCTCCACCTCGATCACTTCTGAGTAGTCGTAGATCAGTTTAACGTTCAACTTTAGCCCTAAAGTCTCTGAACTACTCGAATGTTGCATCCTTCTACTTGAGAAGTCATGCGAACGTGCACTTCGAGAAACACTTCGAACCGGCCTCTGTGGAGAATTGATAAAAGTCACAGATATCTGAGTGTACTAACTCTAGATGATCAGTACTTTAGATTAATTGTCTGAGCAGCTTCCTGACAGTCTTGTATCTACACAGACCTTAAATCCCTCCACCTCCCTACTCCCTACATTCTGAAGATAAGGTCCCGGTAGGACAGCTTGAGTCTGCTTCTATCATAGAACAACTCTCAGTCCATTCAATGAAGTAACTTCATCGCCATCAGCAGAAGTTCGAACATCCCTTCAACACCGAACATCTTTTCGAAGCATGTTTCTCGCCAAGAAATTACCATCTAGCTAGTACGAATGTCCATCTTTCAAGTCTGTATCAGATACAGACTTCCTGAGATCAGATCTTCGAAAATCTCTGGTACGTGTAACACACATTCCAGTGTCCTTACCGTTGGTTCATAACCACTATCTTGATCTTCAGATATTCTGCTAGGTACATGTTCGCCATCGAGACCTTCGTCATAACACGGCTCGTCCTTGGTGAACATCTTCTTCGAGAGCACACGTGGTCAGATGCACTAGTGTCGGACCACTAGTCAACTACCACGCTAGATAACTCAACCTGTACAAAAATAGCAACCAAGTTAAGTAATCAAAATAACCAAGTTTAGCCATACCTGTTATTTTGGTTTGGGTTTGGCCATGCAATCCTTCTTGAAGTGACCCTTCTTGCCACAGTTGAAGCAAGCATCATTGCCCTTAGGTCCTTGGCTTGTATTGAGCTGACTTCACCTACAGCTGGTGAGAGTCCTTAGCTCGTCTTCAACATGAATCCAGTACAAGAGGCGTTTAAGATCTACCTCCATCTTCTTGCAGTGCAAGTCCGCAATGAAATTGCTCCACCTAGGTGGGAGCTTGGCGACAATGCCTCCGACGATAAATGCATCGGCAAAGGTATGCTGTCATCCTCAAGTTTCTGACGTAACTTGAGAAACTCTTTAACTTGAGGCAACATCGTCTTGTCATCCTCAAATCGCATCACTTTTGGACACGTGGATCTTGTTTTTGTTCTTATCTGCCTTATAGAGATTGTCTACAGGCTCCCAGACGTCCTTAGCATGGACAGTCTTGCTGTATGACTCTGTCAGAGAGTCTTCCATAGAGTTTAAGATAAGCAACTTACAAAAGTTGTTATCTCTCCTCCACTTGGATTGTAAAGCAGTAGCCTCAGCGACCCTTCGAGCATTTTTACCTTCTGGACTTAAAGGCTCAGGATATGTCAACATGTAGTCAACACTCACGAGTTGAAGATTAAGGCTGACATTTCTCTTCCAGACGTTGTAATGCTCCCCGTCAAACTTCTTAAGTTTGTTAAAACTTATGTCGTGAAGGTTTGCACGGTTGTTTTCCATCGAATACGAATCTTGCTTTGAGATTGTTATTCCCGAGACGTAATTTTCAATGGAAAGCTGAGAAATAAAACGATTGTAAAAACAATGTTTTGTAGCAACTCTTCAAAAAAGGTGCACTACAGAGATCCTTGAAGGATTCTGGGTAACGAAGATCTAAAAAAAATTCGTTACCGTAGCAAACGAATGTAATGCTTCAAAAAAGAAGGTACAAATCGAATTGCTAGCAGCAGCAGCGACGAAAGCCCACAAGTAGTTTCTGATTAGATCAGAGAAGAAGAGAAGGAAAGAAGAAAGAGAAAGGCAGCTTTGCTGGAGTAATCAGATCACCGTTGGTCAAAGCAAGATTCGTCTATATACGATCCGCTTCCAGGAAGCAGCAAGTTCTTAGAGAACTTCTGGAACGCTCGTCAGCCAATTTTTAAACGGACTTCCAGAACTTTACGGACTCCGTTAACTCTCTTTTTTGGTGCATCTTAGAAAGGAGGTCAGGGGATTCTATTTAGAGAGTGGAGTGAGACTTCACCATCTCTCCTATCCAATGTGGGACTAAAATACCAATACTCTAAAATAGAGTTTGATGTTTTACATCATCCCACAATCAACATAGTCGAGTGCTAGCCCACGCCTACCCCCCGAACACACGACCGTGCATGCACGAGGCATCCTGGAGTCCGAGTCCGATCAACAAAAATTAACTTACATCATTGTTAGAATTAATTCTTTTTCCTTCTAGAAAAATACTCCCACATGGCACACATTTGTGCCCCATTACACCTCATGTGCACACCTCAACACAAACAATGCATTATATTGAGATACTTATCATTTGGTGTAGCCGATGTGTAACAGTTATTTGTTGCTAATTTGTGAGGGGAGAAAATATGTTTCGTTTCTAGAACTAGTTTGGTTTCCATTTGATATTTGGTCCTAGAATTAGTTTGGTTTTCGTTTAAGATAGAATTTATGTTGTACGGACACGACAAAATGATGTCCTTATCATGCATGTATCTGTATCCGTACACATGTTTGTATTCATACTAATTCAACATAAATATAAATTAGGATCTTTGTACCTATTTAAAAATGTACGTATCCTGTGTCTGTATCCGTATTGGAGCAACACAAGTTAGAGCTATTGCAGTTTTCGGTTTCATTTTGGATGAGTCATATGTTGGGGCTTTTGCAGTTTCTTTTTCGTCCTTTTCATGTTTCATCTTGGAGGCAAACAAAACATGTATACGGGTGGGTTTGATTGCAAGGTGGAAAATATATGGAAAAAAAAATTAATTTCATGGAATTATTTTTCTAGAAAAAAATTTCCATGGAATTTTTAAAAAAAATTATGAAAACTTAATTTGGGTGTTTGATTGTCATTATTTTCCACAAAAAATAGTTATTTTTTATGAAAAATGATATTTTCCTATGTGTTGGACAAGTTTTATTTTCCACCATTTTAGATGAAAATATAGAAAATGATAGTTTTTTGAAAAATAATTATATGGAAAATATAAGCTATCAAACACTACAATTAGGAAAATTTTTGTGACGGAAATATTTTCCACGAAAAAGAAAGCCCAATCAAACACAGGTTACACAGCCTTATGGTTTTCGTTTAAGGCGTGGTGTTTGACATTTTTGCGCGTTTGAAATGGAATCTTGTTTTGTTTCAACATTTGTTGTATAATTGTGTCCATTATGCAAATTGGCTAAAAGTGACAAATGTCAATTGTTCGTGAAAGCATTATTTGGAGCTTGTCGTTTTTAAAATAGAACATTGGTCATTTCAAATAGAAATTAAATTAGTCTACTATTGTCATTTCAGTCATAAAAAAATCGAAAGCAACAAACAACAAATGCTTGAAAAAAGCACATGTTGTCATTTTTTATTTGAAGTGGGAACTTTTGACTTACAAATAGGAGCCAAACTAGTCCCAAAATTGGTCAACAAAATAGACTCCCAAGGTTATTTGGTAAGTAGATTGCAACGTTGTCCAAAACTCTTATATAGAATTAAAATTTTCGGATATTGAGTTCATGAGAATATAGAATTTATGTGCAAGAATGTGACTTTTGTGATAAATCATAAGATGTATTTAGTGGCTTTCACTTCACATTCAAATCTTTTTTTACTTTCTAATTTTCTTGTATGGAGAAACAAATTTTGGTAACATTTTTTTTTTTTTTTCAGATACTAAGTTTTGGAAATTTCATTGGAGAAGTCCAACTCTTCACACCCAATGACTTATTTATTAATTTTTTTATGTTGGTATTTTTTGTCTTTAGACTAGGAAAGATAGTCCAACATCGGCTACACCAAATGGTAAGTATCTCAATATAATGCATTACTTGTGTTGAGGTGTGCACATGAGGTGAGGTAGGGCACAAGTGTGTGTCATGTGAGAGTATTTTCCTAGAAGAAAAAAGGATTAATTCCAACAAGGATGCAAGTTGAGTTTTCTTGTGCGGACTCGGACTCGGACACGGACTCCAGGATGTCTCGTGCATGCACGGGAGTGTTCGGAGGGCAGGCGTGGACTGGCACCCTTCTATGTTGATTGTGGGATGATCTAAAATATCAAACTCTATTTTTAAGTATTGGTATTTTAGTCCCACATCGGATAAGAGAAGAGGTGAAGTCTCACTCCACTCTGTAAATAGAGCCCCTTG
The DNA here is from genome assembly GCA_029216955.1 of Iris pallida. NCBI lineage: Eukaryota > Viridiplantae > Streptophyta > Magnoliopsida > Asparagales > Iridaceae > Iris > Iris pallida. The sequence continues at coordinate 15,790,201 of JANAVB010027195.1, forward strand.
GCCTCCTTTGAAAGATGCACCAAGAAGAGAGTTAAAGGAGTCTGTAAAGTTCAGGAAGCTCGTTCAAGTCTCAAAAATTGACTGACGAGCGTTCCAGAAGTTCTCTAAGAACTTGCTGGTTCCTGAAAGCGGATCGTATATAGGCGAATCTTGCTTTGAGCAACGGTGATCTGATCACCCCAGCAAAGCTGCCTCTCCCTTTCTTCATTCCTTCTCTTCTTCTATGATCTAATCAGAAACTTCTTGTGGGCTTTCGTCACTGTTGCTGCTAGCAACTCGATTTGTACCTTCTTTTTAGAAGCATTACATTCGTTTGCTACGGTAACGAAATTTTTTAGATATTCGTTACACAGAATCTTTCAAGGATCTCTGTAGTGCACATTCTTTGAAGAGTTGCTACGAAACGTTATTTTTACAACAGTTTTATTTCTCAGTTTTCTATCGAAAATTATGCCTCGGGAATAACAATCTCAAAGCAAGATTAGAAGATGGAAAACTCCCGTGCTTTTCTCATCGATACCAGCTTTAACAAGTTGGAAAAATTCGATGGAGAACCTTTCCAAATCTGGAAGAGGAAGGTCACCCTTAATCTTCAACTCGTAGACGTAGACCATGTGTTGATTGAGGATGAACCGACGATTTCAGAAGGAGGAATTACAGATGTTATTGTTGTTGCACTCGTCAAACAGAGCAAATGGAAGGGAGAAAACAGCATCTGTAAATTACTGATTCTCAATTCTATGGAAGACTCTCTAGTAGAGTCATATTCCAAGAAGGAGAAGGCCAAAGAGATCTGGAATTCTTTGGATAAGCTATATGAATATGATGAGAACAGGTCCAAAATCTTCATCGTCGAAAAGTACCACAAGTGGCTCTTCGAAGACGAGATGGCGATGCTACCTCAAGTGAAGGAATTCTTGACGTTGCGCCAGAAGTTGGATGACGAGAAGATGTCCCTCGTCGACAAGTTTGTCATTGGAGGGATAGTCTCGAAACTTCCTGCTGGTTGGAGAAACTTCTATGCTCGAATGCATCGGAAGAAGCTGGAAATTAGCTTGGAAGATCTTCTACAAGAGATCCACGTTGAGGACGAAATACGATCTCAACAGAAGATGGACTCTCTGTCCAAACAACTAGCTAAGGCCAACTTGGTGCAGACAAGAGAGTTCAAGGGAAAGCAGCTGACTTCTCATCACAAGAAGAAGGACTCCACTAATCTGAAAGTGAAGGGTCCTTCGTTCAAGCAACAGACGTCAAGTCCCACGTGACTTGCTTCAACTGTGGCAAGAAGGGGTACTACAAGAGTGAATACAAATCCAAGCCCAAAGAAGCTGAATAAGGTGAGCCTAGCAAGATTTTTATGGTTTCTAACATTGTTTCTATGATTGCTCAGGTCACAGCTGTGGAGGCTTACTCTGACTGGTGGATAGACATTGGTGCGACCTGCCATGTCTGCTCTGGGAAGGAATGGTTCGTCACGTACCAGGCAACTTCTGAAAAAGTTATTATGGCGAACCAGGCCCAAGCTGAAGTTCTGGGGATCGAGATTGTGGAGCTGAAACTTACTTCCGGGAACATTCTGATGCTTCAAGGTGTGAAGCATGTTCCGATGATTGCCAAGAACCTGATCTGTAGGAGCCTGTTTAGCAACGCAGACTTGAGGATGGATATCAATGCTGGCCAGATGGTGATGTCCAAAAAGGGAACATACTTCGAAAAGGCTTTTCAAACCGAAGGAATGTTTAAAATTCAGCTTATAAACCAGTCAAATGAAATCAATGCAATCGCTCGTTCTGATTATTCTCTTGAGTTGTGGCATAATAGGCTAGGACATGTTCATTGTAAAAGAATACATAAAATATCTAGTCTAGGACTTATCTCCAAATGTGGGGATAAGATAGAAAAGTGTGAAGTATGTGCTCAGACGAAGATCACTAGAAAACCCTTTCATCGGGTCAATCGAAGCACAGATCTTCTTGAGTTAGTGCACTCAGATATCTGTGACTTCAAGCAATTCTCTTCAAAGGCCAGGATGTACTTTATAACCTTCATCGTAAAGTACGTGTTCGTCTACTTGCCCAAGTTTAAAGACGAAGCGTTCGAGAAGTTCAAGGAGTTCAGAGCCGAAGCTGAACGATAAACTGGACAATAACTCAAAAGGCTAAGAAGTAATCGAGGCGGAGAGTATCGGTCTCCTAAATTCACATCGTTCTGCAAAAAACTTGGAATCATCTATGAGACCACTGCTCCGTATTCTCCTCAATCTAACGGAGTAGTAGAGAGAAAGAATATAACGTCAACAGAAATGATGAACTCTATGTTGTTAAATGCGGGCCTTCCGAAATGCTACTGGGGAGAAGCTGCATTGACGGCCACTTTTATTCCGAATAGAGTGCCGTATACAACTTCGGATATAACTCCTCATGAACTCCGGTTCAAAGTCAGACCTAAATTGAATGTCATTCGAGTGTGGGGGTGTCTGGCTTACGTCAAGCTCCCAGATCTGAAGATTCAGAAGCTGAGAACAAGGACTACGAAGACGATCTTCTTGGGATATGCCGAGAAGAGTGATGCTCGAAGATTCCTTGATATTGAATCAAATTATATCATCGAATCTTGCGATACGGAATACTTTGAAGAAAGTTTACAAGACACAAGAATATTGTTCTTATGGATATTCTGGAGAATGATGAAGGTGCAAAGGAGACTGAGATCTCCAATGAACCGGTAGTCCAATATAAAGTTGTTGGTGAGGAGACAACAATTGAACAAGAACTCGCTGAGTCATCGATGAAGCGAGCGAGAAGACCAAAGAATTTCGGAGATGACTTCGTCGCCTATCATGTGGAAGCAGATCCGCTTACATATGATGAGGCGATGAAGACCAGAGATGTTGTCTTCTGGAAGGAGGCGATAGATAATAAAATTGACTCAATCACTTCCAATAACACTTGGATGTTGTTTAACTTACCTGAAGGAGCAAAATCCATCGGATACAAGTGGATCTTTAAGAAGAAGATGAAAGCTGACGGATCCATTGACAAATTCAAGGCCAGGCTAGTGGCAAAGGGGTTTTCTCAGAAGCAGGGGATCGATTATTTTGACACCTATGCTCCAGTAGTCCAGATGACAACTATCAGATTGTTAATTGCACTTGCAGTAATACACAAGCTGGTGATACATCAGATGGATGTAAAAACGGTATTCCTAAATAGCGAGTTGACCGAAGAGATTTATATGCAACAACCAGAAGGATTTATCGTCAGAGGTCTTGAAGACAAAGTCTACAAGTTGGTGAAATCTCTGTACGGTTTAAAGCAAGCTCCCAAAATATGGCATGAAAAATTTGACAAGGTTATAAGGTCAAATGGCTACATAGTCAGCGAGACGGACAAGTGTATTTACACGAAGTTCGCTGATAGAAGAAGTGTGATCGTTTGTCTGTACGTGGACGATATGCTGATCCTAAGTACGGATATGGGCTGTGTCACGGAGACAAATAAGTTCATCTCGAGCAAGTTCAGTATGAAAGACTTGGAGGAAGCTGATGTGATCTTAGGGATCAAGATCATCTGGATAGATACGGGACTAGCGCTGTCACAGTCTCATTATGTTGAGAAGATGATCACTCGTTACGGGTATCAGGATCTTTCAGGGATCGATACGCCGTACAGGTGTGATCTGAAGCTGAAGCCTAATTCAGGAAAAAGCGTCAGGCAGCTGGAGTATGCAAGCGTAATCGAAAGTTTGATGCATGTATGCTACTACTGCCACAAGACCTGACATAGCTTTCGTCGTGGAAATGCTGAGTCGCTTCACAAAAAACCCAGGCATTGAGTACTGGAAAGCTGTAAAACGGGTTATGAGATATCTCAAGAAGACTCAGACATATACACTGCACTGCAGCGAAGATCCGCCGGTAGTGGAAGGCTTCAGTGATGCCAGTTGGTGCTCAGAAGTGGAGAGCGAGAGGTCTACAGGTGGATACATTTTTACAATGGGTGGAGCTGCTATATCGTTGAAATCGAAGAAGCAGACTATGCTCTCGCGGTCATCCATGGAATCTGAGTTCTTTGCACTTGATACCGCAACGGAGGAAGCAGAATGGCTTTGGGAGCTCATGTATGATCTTTCAGTGGTTGGGGCACAAATACTGGCGATATCGATATACTACGACAATCAGGCACGATCAAAGTTCTTAGTGGGTGATTCGGCCCCTTCTTTTCTACTCTGTCCTACAAACGAAATTCATTTGCCTCGAATTCATTCAAATCGATGATGGCAAGTTAAATGCATGCCAATCCACTAAGGTCAAGAACTCGAGAAAAATGTATCGATTTAGAGTAATCTACTCTGAAAATATAAGTTTCGTACCAAAACAAAAAAGTTTAAGGTTCTAGTAAAAAGATAGACTATTTCACGTGCTACAAAATAATGTGAAACATCGATCATGGCTTATGATGCCTTGGGCAAATTGGTGCCTACGGGACGCTAAATCGGGAGTACGGCTTTGAGAAAAATGAATCGTTGTATGAGTTGGGAGAAATGATAATGACGTTTAATATTGCCCGCTCTATACAAATCTGTTTGTATATATTAAACTGTTCACGCATTGGCATGGTCATGGACAGCTTATGCACAATTTTGATTTTCCTCGAATCGGTATCCGGGGCATCGGTATCGAATCGACCTAGGGGGAAGGAATAATCGTGCTTCGGCACTGATGTATTGCGGGACCATCAGTCAGGCTTGCAACCTAGACTGAACGGATCGAAATGTCGTTGAGATAGTCCCAAGTGGTGTGTAACACCAGTGATCGCACATATAAGATAGTAGCATGCTCACCTATTGTCTTATGCAGGTAGTAAGTATTATCTCTATTTTTATGCAGGGACGAGCATGGCCGTGGTAAGAACTATGAATAATTACTATATTTTACTGTATGCTTTATTACTTCAAGGATGGCTATCGATATGAACTGAATTCATTTAGTTCTAAATAGAAATAAAACTCTAAAGTATGCCTACCTTAACAATCAGAGTCGGTTTAGACGAGTGGGTTCGTCTCGTCCACTTAGCAAGTGTGCTAACCCCCTCCCCCAACTCCCCAGGTACGGCGGGAGCTCTAAACTGAAGCTGAAATGCGGAGAGGCATTTTGAAGCTCTTTCTATACTGAAGTATTTTGAAGCCAATTCAATCGAAGGCTTATGTATAAAGGGGCGAATGTATAGAATGGCAAGTGTTAGTTCAGGCAGCTTGTCGAGTATTTTTTTTTTGTTTTTAATCAATGTAGCTGCAACGGCATCCAATATAATAACAACTTACACTTCGTTACAAGCTATGAATGAAAAGCATATTTCTATCTTTCTATACTCTTATATTTTGATGTGATTTGTGAAGTTTCAACTTGGTGTTTCATTATAATAATCAACGTAACGTTCTTGCCTTGTACGAGTGCAATTCCAGACTCGTACGGCATCACGTCTTAGCGAGGACGATCGATTCGGTATAATAACACCGGGGACGAACGGTTTGTCGACTCGGGACGTGACAAATTGGTATCAGAGCACAGTTATATTTTCTTAAATTTTTGAAAGATGTTTCATTGTTGGAATGTTCGTTGCGATTGCTCGATTGAATGCTTATCGACATGCTGCGTGAAATAAAAGTTCCATACAAGTAAGCCCGTAGATATTTTGAAAAATACTAACGGGTCTACTTTGTTTTATAAGAATGACTAAGAAAAATAAGAATAATCCTGACACAACAACCCAAATCGTGGATAGTACGTCGAGTTTAAAGAGTAATGGCCCTAGCGAGACGACGATGGAGAAAATGCTACAGTTGATGGAGCTGCAGCAGCAACAGCTTCAGATGCAAATCAAAGCCCAATTTGATGTGTAGCAGAAGCAAATGGACGACCTAACGCAGATCGTAAGCAAGATGGTGGGAAATACCAAAGCAACGGTCGTGGTATCAGAAGAGAGGCTAGATGTTCAAGATGAAGTCGAGGAAGAAGCTCAACCGCAAATGATAAACTCTTCTTCCTTATTTAAAGCAAAGGAGTTCCGCAAAATGAATCCACCTAAATTCAATGGTCGAGCCGAGCCTGATGTGATAGTGGGGTGGCTCACGGAGATCGAGGACTTATTTAATCTGCTTAGCATTGAAGGATCCCAGAGGGTAACATGTGCAACGTTACAACTACAACTGAGGGCTTACGACTGGTGGGCAGATAAGAAGCGGAAAATTTACGAAGCCGATACCGACACCATAATTTCCTGGAAAATGTTCAAGGAAGCATTTTTTGAGCAGTAAGTTCCTCGCGCCGTCCGTCGTCAAAAAGAAGACGAGTTCATGATGTTACGACAGGAGAATATGACTGTTGATGATTATGACTCGAGCTTCTCGAAACTAGCAAAGTTTGTCGGCGCCTTCCTGTCCAACAAGGAAGCATGGTGCGAACGCTTCCAACAAGGCCTAAATGACGAACTGCGAAAGGATGTCATGAATCAAAGATGTCGAACTTACCGCGAATCCTACGATGCCGCTCTCGATAGTGAGCGTATCTTTGGCCGTATGTTGCAAAGGGTCGTGCATGTCGTCCTTAACAACTTCAACAAGCGTCCTAGCGACACCGGGGGATCGGGAGTATCAAAACGTCCGAACACATTTGATAACAGGGGCCATGGCGGATAACACTGTAACAGGTGCGTTAGGCGTGGGCACTGAACAACCGATTACGTCATGAGATCATGCTACAAGTGTGGCGGGGTAGGCCATATAGCTACACATTGTCCAAAAAATGTTCCGAATCAACACAACCACCAACGAACGTTCTGAATCAATAAAAAGCTCCTACACTACAAGGCACAAATACGGTGCCAGTGAACCCGCAGAATCAACGCCATGGAGCTCAAGGCCGAGTTTATACATTAATTCGGGACGAGGCGTTCGCGTCCGATACTGTTGTAACATGTATATTACTCTACAAAAATATACCTGCTCGGGTTCTATTCGATTCGGGTGTAACGCATAGTTTTATATCTGCTGATTATGTAAAAGAAAATAAAATAACCATGCAATCACTAGATATGAACATTAGCGTTAGCACTCCATCGGGAGTCGATATGCCTGCGCTTTATTTGTAGGGATGGCCACATTTGCATCGGGAGAAGAAATCTATCCTTGGATGCCGTCGTACTAGACATCAAAGAGTACGACATAATCCTGGACATGGATTGGTTGGGCGCTTGTCATGCAACAATCGACTGCGCAGAGAAGAGAGTGGTGTTTCGTCTTCCTGGCGAGACAGAGTTCTCATATTCGTGTGGTACGGTCTCGAAGACGGCAATGATGGTATCGGCAATCTCGGCAAGGCGTATGTTGCGTTCCGACTGTACGGGATACTTGACATCAGTTCAAGATACGAGGAAGGATATTCCAGACACTATGCAGACTGATATTGTGGGAGATTTTCTCGACGTTTTCCCTGACGAAATGCCCGGGATACCGCCGGATCGAGAAATAGAATTCTGCATCGACACCTTTTCGAATACACGGCCGATATCAAAAGTGCCTTACCGAATGGCTCCAGCAGAACTGAAGGTGAAATTATAAGAGTTGCTAGAATGTGGATTTATTCGCCCTAGCGTCTCTCCGTGGGGAGCTCTCGTACTGTTTGTGAAAAAGAAGGATGGATCGATGCGGCTATGCATCGACTAACGTGAACTCAACAAGATGACTGTGCGGAACAAGTGTCCCTTGCCACGAATCAACGACTTGTTTGACCAACTACAAGGTGCGTCAATATTTTTAAAAATCGATCTTCGTTCAGGCTATCATCAGTTGAAGATCGAGTCCGACGACGTATCAAAATCTGTCTTCCGCACTCGATATGGTCATTATGAATTCCTAGTCATACCGTTCGGTTTGACGAATGTCCCATCCATTTTTATGGATCTGATGAACCGAGTCTTCCGACCCCAAATCGATAAATTTGTAGTCGTATTCATCGACGATATCCTTATCTACTCAAAGAATCGAGAAGAGCATGCAGAACACTTGAAGACGGTATTACAGACTCTGTGTGAAAACAAATTACATGCCAAGCGGAGTAAATGTGAGTTTTGGATGAGTAGTGTGACATTCCTCGGACATGTAATCTCTGCTGAAGGCATCGCGATGGACCCAAGGAAGATTAAAGCGGTGGTATATTGGAAACGACCTACCTCAGCTAGCAATATTCGGAGTTTCCTGGGTTTAACAGGCTACTACCGAAGATTGGTGCGGAGCTTTTCAAAACTAGCGTTGCCTCTGACTCGCCTCACCCAGAAGGGAGTAGTATTTGAATGGAGTGACGACTGTGAATCCAGCTTTCAAGAGTTGAAGCAACGGCTCGTCTCAGCTCCAATCCTTGCACTTCCAGATGGTCCAGAAGGCTTTCAGATATTCAGCGACGCATCGGGAACTGGCCTCGTGTGCGTACTCATGAAGAGAGATAAAGTCATCTCCTACGCTTTACGGCAGTTGAAGTAGCACGAGAAAAACTATCCGACGCATGACCTAGAATTGGCGACGATCGTGTTTGCATTTAAACTCTGGTGGCACTACCTCTATGGTGTGGCTTGCAGAATCTACACAGATCATAAAAGCCTAAAATACTTGTTTACGTAACGAGAACTCAACTTACGGCAGCGACATTGGCGCGAACTCATAAAAGATTACGAGCTAACAATCGAGTATACGTCGGGCAAAGAAAACGTTGTAGCCGACGCGCTTAGCAGAATGTTTATGGGATCACTGGCCATAAATAATGAGATACGACGAGACCTTGAAGCGATGGGTATCGAACTCGAAATTGAGTATTGACACCTGCACCTTGCTCAGTTGAAGCTAGGGTCGAGCCTGCTTAGCAAAATAAAGACTTCACAGAAAGACGATTCATTCATGAAAAAAATGCGCGAGCTAATATCAACAGGAAGGACGACTGACTTTGCGGAAGACGGAGATGGGACAATGCGACTAAAAGGAAGGCTCTGCATTCCTGAAACTTCCAAACTGAGAAAAAAAATTCTGACGGAGGCACATTATGCGAAGTACTCGTTACATCCTGGAAGCACCAAGATGTACAAGGATTTACGCACAAACTTTTGGTGGCACAGCATAAAAAAAGACGTGGCTACTTTTGTATCGCAGTGCATGGCGTGTCAGCAAGCGAAGGCAGAACACCAAAGGCCAGACGGGGAGCTACAAAACCTCGCCATTCTCGAGTGGAAGTAGGACAACATCTCGATGGATTTTATTGTGGAATTTCCGAAGACGCCGCAGGAGAATGATGTGATTTGGGTCATTGTTGATAGATTGACCAAGTCGGCTCACTTTATCGCAATTAAAGTAAGATGGAGAGCCGATCGGTTAGCGTAAATCTATATCAACGAGATTGTTCGACTGCACGGGGTACTGGCCTCAATAATTTTGGACAGAAACGGGCGATTCCTATCGTATTTTTGGACGAGCCTACAAGCGACGATGGGTACCAAACTAAATTTTAGTTCTGTATACCACCCCCAAACAGACGGTCAGACGAAGAGAGTAAATCAAATCTTAGAGGATATGTTGCGTCTGTGTGCGATCGATCTAAAGACTAGTTGGGATACGCATTTGTCGCTTACGGAGTTTGTATATAACAACAGCTATCAGTCGAGCATTCAGATGGCTCCATATAAAGTGCTCTACGGAAGGAAGTGTCGTTCTCCAATATGCTGGGACGAAGTCGAAGAACGACAAGTGTTCGGACCGAAACTGGTGGAGCAGGCCGTCGAAAAGGTCCGCTTGATCCGAGATACACTCCGTATCGCTTAAAGTCGACAAAAGAGCTACGCAGGTCTTCGTCGACGATCGCTAGAATTTTTGGTCGGAGACCATGTGTTTCTGAAGGTAACGCCCATGCGTGGCGTGATACGGTCGTCGTTAAAGGCAAATTGAGCCCGAGATTTGTAAGCCCCTTCGAGATCATCGAGCGAATTGCAACGGTAGCTTATCAGATCGTACTACCTCCTGCCTTGGCTGATGTGCACGATATATTTCATGTTTCAAAACTTCAAAAATGCGTGCACGATCCAAGTCATGTGGTTAGCTTCGATCAGTTGGAGGTACGTACTGACTTGTCTTACTCGGAGGTGCCTATTCAAATTTTGGACCGTAAGGAGAAGGTATTACAAAATCGGTCGATGTCTTTGGTCCGCGTGCTTTGGTGAAACCATTCAGTTGAAGAGTCGACGTGGAAAATGGAGGCGGAGATGAAGGAGAATTACCCTTCGTTGTTAGCCTAATTTAAGGTCAGATCCTTGTTCTTAAGTTTCGGGACAAAACTTTTTCTTAGTGGTATATTATGTAGTGCCCCGCTTTCGATAGGCGACAGACTTCATAATATGTTTGCGCCGAGTCAGATCGGTCGGGAACTTAGATGGCCATCTGACTCGATCGTTGAGCTTGGTAAATGATAACACCTTGCGGCATCGATCAAATCAATTTGGACAGATGTTACGAGAATCGATCCAACTAATGGAACAACTTCTGTTGGAATAAGTCCTACATGCAGCGGGCTGTGTCTCGGCGAGTGAGCTCTAAATAAGAGTCCCTTCGACGGGACCGAACCGCTGTATGTTTTTCTTGGAGCTTTTGTCGCTTGGTTTTGATGAAAGTGCTTTCGCGTCGTTTTCTGAATGCAATCTACGAATTTCGAAGCGAAGAAATAAAGAAGGAATTCTAACTAAGTGTTGGTGCCATTGCAAGAGCTCGCGTAACTAAAGCTTGAACGTTGTGAAGCGCTTCGACGGTCGGCACGATCAAAGTGCTTGGTGGGTGATTCGGCCCCTTCTTTTCTATTCTGTCCCGCAAACGAAATTCCTTTGCCTCGAATTCATTCAAATCGACGATGCCAAGTTAAATGCATGACAATCCACTAAGGTCAAGAACTCGGAAAAAAAAAATGTATCGATTTAGAGTAATCTATTCTGAAAATATAAGTTTCGCACCAAAACGAGAAATTTTAAGGTTCTAGTAAAAAGATACACTATTTCACGTGCTGCAAAATAATGTGAAACATCGATCTTGGCTTATGATGCCTCGGGCAATTTGGTGCCTACGGGACGCTAAATCGAGAGTACGGCTTTGGGGAAAATGAATCGTTGCATGAGTTGGAAGAAATGATAATGTCGTTCAATACTGCCCGCGTTATACAAATCTGTTTGCATATATTAAATTGTTCACGCATTGGCGTGGTCATGAACAGCTTGTGCACAAGTTTAATTTTCCTCAAATCGGTATTCGGGGCATCGATATCGAATCGACCTAGGGGGAATGAATAATCGTGCTTCGGCACTGATGTATTGCGGGACCGTCAGTCTGGCTTGCAACCTAGACTGAACGGACCGAAATGCCGTTGAGATAGTCCCAAGTGGTGTGTAACACCAGTGACCACACATATAACATAGTAACATGCTCACCTATTTTCTTATGCAGGTAGTAAGTATTATCTTTGTTTTTATGCAGGGACAAGCACGGCCGTGGTACGAACTGTAAATAATCGCTATGTTTTACTGTATGCTTTATTACTTCAAGGATGGTTATCGATATGAACTGAATTCATTTAGTTCTAATAGAAAGAAAACTCTAAAGCATGCCTACTTTAATAATCAGAGTCGGTTTAGACGAGTGGGTTCGTCTCGTCCACTTAGCAAGTGTGCTAACCCCTACCCCCAACTCCCCAGGTGCGACGGGAGCTCTAAACTAAGCTGAAGTGCAGAGAGGCATTTTGAAAGCTCTCCTATACTGAAGTATTTTGAAGCCAATTCATCGAAGGCTTATGTATAAAGGGATAAATGTTTGGAACGGCAGGTGTTAGTTCAGGCAGCTTATCGAGTAAATTTTTTTGTTTTCAATCAATGTAGCCACAACGGCATCCAATGTAATTACGACTTGCACTTCGTTGTAAGTTATGAATGAAAGCATATTTCTATCTTCCTATACTGGTCTCATATTTTGATATGATTTGTGAAGTTTCAACTTGGTATTTCAATATAATAATCAACGTAACGTTCTTGCCTTGTACGAGTGCAATTCCAGACTCGTACGGCATCACGCCTTAGCGAGGATGATCGATTCGGCATAATAACACCGAAGACGAACGGTTTGTCGACTCAGGGCGTGACTGTAAACTTGTAGACGTCCAAATTATATACTAAAATCAGGTTGGCACAAGGTCTTTAATGTGCAGCCAGAAGCACAGTTGATGTTATTATGTGAGTGGAAAGAATTGCAGTTATGGTGCAGAATTCAAGGCTTAGTCCATTCTTGTATCATGCTGTTATTTAACCTATGCGAGAAGATTCAAGTCGTAGCGACATCTCTCCTAATGCATGATGGACAGTCACTGTAGGAAACTGGAAGCCCCTAGTTTTTAAAATATTATTTTATATTTTAATAGCATTTATAGCTTTGAAATGAATTATTATGTTATTAGAAATTTTCTAGAATTTTAAAATGACTTTCTAAAGCCAAAATATCAATTTGCAATTTATTAAAATGTTTTAAATGCTTTTTGTAATTGTTTAATTTTTTAAAGCCTTTATGCAAATTTATTTTGTCTGTGCAAATTTTATTTGCACAGCGCATAGCGGGGGAGCTTTATGCAAATTGGATTTTGCATATAGCTATAACGGTGGGTGTTTTTTGCAAAATCTTTAATTAAGGGGGGGTTTCTGCAAAACCGTCACCCGACCACCGCCCTCTCCGTTCTCCGGCAATTGTCGCCGTAACCCTAACCCTAACCCCTAACCCTAATCTAAAACCCTAATCCCACCGCCATTCGACCCTATATAAATAGACCCCGACCCCAAATCCTAACCCTATACTATTTTCCGACACAACAGCGCCGCCCTACCCTATTTCTTCCCCGACGAGCTCGTCGGAATCCTAGATCTAAGAGCGCCGCCCCTACGGACCATGCCACCGTCTCCAACCCCACCAATCGACGCGCCTCAACGAGACGACCCCAGTGCCATTTTTTCCGACCACCCCGACGTCTCCTCCGCCGTGCAACGCCCCCGAAGCCACCGTCTCTCGGAACCGTACGTGTCACTCTCTCTGTGTGTCGTATCGTGTCTCGTGTCACGGTGTGGACTCGCCTGAACACGAGGAACGTAGTGATGGGCATGGACACGGCATTTACGTGTCGTGCATGTCGTGCCAACCCTGGACACAAGACTCGTGTGCCCTTGTCCTAAAACTGTCAGGATACGGATTTTAAATAACAAGGTTATCGGGTTTGAACTG